>MCFG01000188.1:35000-45000 GCA_002104895.1 Anaeromyces robustus | reverse complement strand
AAGAGATTAAATACTATTCAAGCTTTATGGACTATGAATAAGAATGAAATTACTGAAGATCAACATATTGAATTTTACAGATTTATTGCTAATGCTCATGATAAACCACAATTTACTTTATTATATAAGACTGATGCTCCAATTCAAGTAAGTAAAAAAAAAATTAAAAAAAAATAAAATAAAAATAAAATAAAAAAATAAAAAAGAAAAAGAAAAAAATAAAAATATAAAGATATAAAAATAGTTTAATTAAAATAATAAAAAAAAATTAATAAGAATGAATGAATTATAAAAGAATTTATTATTATTATTATTATTATTATATATTATATATATATTTAAATATAATTTGTTATTAACTTTTTTTTATTTTTTCTTTTTTACTTTTTCTTTTTTATTTATATATTATCATTATTATATTTTAATTTTTTATTTATATTATTAAATAATATAGATTTCTAGTTTATTATATGTTCCACAATATCACTCTGAAACTATGGGTTTAGGTCGTATGCAACCAGGTGTTAGTCTTTATTCTAGAAAAGTTTTAATTCAAGCTAAATGTAAACAATTATTACCAGAATGGCTTCGTTTTGTTCGTGGTGTTATTGATAGTGAAGATATTCCATTAAATGTTTCAAGAGAAATGCTTCAAGATAATGCTTTAATTGCCAGACTTAAGAATGTTATGACAACTCGTATTATTAAATGGTTATTAGAAGAATCTAAGCGTGATCCAGAAAAGTATAAATTATTTGCTAGTAATTTCGGTAATTTCTTAAAAGAAGGTATTTGTGCTGATTATGGTTTTAAAACTGATATTGCTGCCCTTTTAAGATTCCCAAGTACTAAAACTGGTAAGGATGAAGTTACCTCTTTTGATGAATATGTTGAAAAAATGCCAAAAGATCAAGAATGTATTTTCTATACTTGTACTCCAAACCGTAGTATTGTAGAAGATTCACCATATTATGAACCATTTAAACAAAATGATGTAGAAGTTATTTTATGTCATGAAGCTATTGATGAATTTGTTATGAATAATCTTCATTTATATAAGGGTAAAAGAATTCTTAATATTGAATCCCAAGCTGCTGCTGAAGAAATTGCTAAAAAGAATAAAGTTGAAAATGCTGCCTCTAAATTAGATGAAAAAGAAGAAAAAGAAATGATTGAATGGGTTAAAGAATCTTTAGGTAAAGCTCTTGTATCACAAGTTACCGTTAATAATCGTATTGCTTCCACTCCAGCACTTTTACGTGATCATGATGCTTCTATTAGTAGAAGATTAATGATGATGATGCCAGGATCTAAATTAAGTGGTATGCCAATTCCACCACAAAGATTAGAAATTAATACAAGTCATCGTGTTATTGTAGGTTTAAATAGATTACGTAAAACTAAACCAGAAATTGCTAAAGAAGTTATGCGTCAAGTTTATGATAATGCTTTAATTTCAGCTGGTTTATTACAAGATCCAAGAACTATTATTAGAAGATTAAATAAATTAATGGAAAATGTTGTTGAAGCTAATGATACAGAAGTTAAAACTGAAACTAAAACTGAAACTGAAACCAAAAATTAGATGAAATAATCCTATCTTTTTTTTTTATTTTTATTTTCCATTATATGTTAATTTTTAATAAAAAAAATTTCTTTTTTCTTATAAATTACGTTAATATTCAAATCATGATATATATAAATATAAATATAAATATTATTTATTAAAAATAAAATCTATATATATAAAAAAAAAAAACAAGAAAAAAACAAAACAAAACAAAACAAACCAAAAAAAATATTATAAAAAAAAAAAAACTAGAAAATATATAAAGATAAAAAAAAAAAAAAACAACCGAAAAAAACGTTAAATAAATAATAATAGAAAGAGTACAAGTAAATTATATATTTAAAAAAAATTATATCAAATTAAAAAAAAAAAAAAAAAAAAAGAAGGAAAATAATTAAAAAGTAATATAGAGGTGAATATTACTTTTAATAGATGTAAAACAAAGTTATTGAAAAAGAAAAAAAGCATAAAAATATAAAAAAAAAAAAAAAAAGAAAAAGAAAAAGAAGAAAAAAAAAAAAATTAAATATCTTAATATATATAAATATAATAGAGGAAGATTATTTAGTTTTTTTTTTTTTTTTTTATATTTTTTCTTTTTTCTATTTTTTTTCTTCTAATTATTTTACTTCAAAATCCTATAAAGCAATTATATATACATAAAAAAAAAAAAAAAAAAAAAAAAAAACAATAAAAAATAATTATTTAATAAATTATATATAATAAAATATAAAATATAAATAATAAAATATCTAGAAAAAAAAAAAAAAAAAAATAAATATATTTGTGTAAAAGGTGTTTTTATCGTTAAATATATATATCTATAATTTTTTTTTATTTTTTTATAATTAATTTTTTATTTTTTTAATTTCTTATTTTTTTTTTTTTAAATACATACATAAATATCAATATTGAATATTGATATTTATGTATGTATTTAAAAAAATAAAAAATTGAAATTTAAAAAATTAAAAGATATAGATAAATTTGGGAAAAAAAAAATAAATAAATAATAAAAATTGTTGATAAAAAGAAAAACAAATGGTAAGAAAATAAAAAAAATTTATAATAAAAAGAAATTAATAAATTTAATATTATTTTATTATTGTTGATTAATAATTATATTGAATTGAATTGAATTGAAATGAATATATATTACTTTAATTTAACGATAAATTATTTTATTAATTATATAAATTGTCTTTTTTTCTTTTTTTTCTTTTTTCTTTTTTTTTCATTTAAAATAATTTATTATTATTATTATTATTATAATTATCATTATTATTATATATCGATATTCTGTTAAAGTATTAGTATTATGATATTATGATATGATATTATAAAAAATCCATTTCTTTTAAAAAAAATTTCTATTTTATATTAATTCTGTTTCAGCTAATATTTTTTTCCTTTAAAGATTCTAATTCATTTTCTTGATTATCGTCATTATTAATTTCATTAGCTAATTCATATATTAAAGAAGATTTTGATGGTATATTATATAATTTATCAAGTTTTTCTTTACATATTTGTTGATATTCCTTAATAATTTCTTCTTCCTGTTTTTTTATTTCTTCACTTTCTTCATTTTCTTCATTTTCTTCTTTTTCATTTTGAGAATGATACGATAAATTCTGATTATTATTATTATTATTATTATTATTATTATTATTTCGACTATGAGTTGAAATTTTATTATTATTATCATTATCATTGGTATTATTATTATTATCATTGGTATTATTGGTATTTATATTTACTTTTCCAATATTACTGAAATTCTCATCAATTTCATTAAAACAATTATAAATGTATTCACTATCACTCTCACTTTCATTTTCACTTTCATTTTCAATATTAGATTTCGGATGTTTTAATTTTTTTTTATTTTTTGATTTATCTTTTTTGGTTTTAGTAGTAGTAGTAGTAGTTTTCAATGTTTTTTTCTTTGTACTTTTCGTTGTTGAAATAGTATTTGTATTAACATTAATATTTTCTTTATTTTTACTATATAATTTGTTTTATCAATTATATATATATATATGTTATAGGTATATTTTAATTAATTAATAATAATAATTATAATAAAAAATTATAATAATATATATAATGTATATATTTAAAAAATTATAATATATTATAAAGTTAGATTATAATAAAGAATATCCAATTATAATAATAAACAATAATGATGACAACATAATAATTCTTATTCTTATTCTTATTCTTATTCATATTCTTATTATTCATATTCATATTCATATTCATATTCATATTCATATTCTTATTCTTATTCTTATTCTTATTCTTATTCTTATTCTTATTCTTATTCTTATTCTTATTCTTATTCTTATTTTTATTCTTATTCTTTTATTCTTATTCTTTTATTCTTATTCTTATTCTTTTATTCTTATTCTTATTCTTATTATCAATATATTTTTACTATTATATTAAACACTTAAAAAAAAAAGAAACTTTTATTATGTATTAAAACCTACATTGATGATGAATTCACTTTTTTTTTATTATTATTATTATTTTTCGTTTTTGTTTTAGTAGCAGTAGAGATATTAGCAGTAGAAGAAGTTGAAAGGTTTTTTTTTGATGATGTTTTTGTTTTTTTCTTTTTTTTATTTTGAAGATTTTTTATAGAAGAAGGAGGAGGAGGATATTTTGATAAACTTTTTAATAATCTTTGATGTTCTAAATTTTCTTTTAATAATTTATCTTTACCATATTTTGATTCTTTTGTCATATATTTTAATTTCTCTAATAGTTGCTTTTTTTTTTTTTTTGTAAAAAGGAAAAAAAATATATATATATATATAAATGTATATAGATGAAAATATATATAGATGTAAATATATATAGATGTATAATAAAAAAAGATAATTATATAAATATAAATGTTATGATTATTGTTAATTATTATTATTATTATTATTTATTATTTTCTTTTTAATAGAAATAAAAAATTTACTTTATTCATTTTATTTAATTGATCTTTTTTATATTGTTCTTGGACAGCTTTTTTAAGATTATAATCATATTGATTAAAATATATTATTTCCTTTATATTTATATTTATATAATATATATATATTTATAAAATATGTATTTAGTAAATTATTTAGTCAATGATAAAAAATGTCTTTTTTTTTTTTTTTTTTTGAATTTTTTTTTTTTTTTTTCATATTTACTTTTTTATTTTCTTTTTTTAAATTTTTTTCTGTTTAATTCGAGAAGTTATATAATATATGATAATATGTATGAACGTTATGTATATATGTATTTTATTTTATATGATATGATCATATATATAAATATAGAATATATAAAATAGAATTAATAGATTATTATTATTTAATAATGAGTTAATCATTTTTTTTTGCAATATTATTATATGTTGGTTATTATTATTATTTATTAACCTTTATTTTTTAATTGTGTGCCATGCCTATAAGCAAATGGAGGTGCATCATCTTTTTTTTTTTTTTTTTTTTTTTTTTTTTTTTTTTTTTTCATTTGTATAATTTATATATATTTATAATAATATTTTTGTTAGATATAAAATTTATATAATGAAAATATATTGTAAAATGCTTTAGTATAGTTTTTTTTTTTTTTTTCATTTACCTACTATATACTATATAGAATAATAATAATAATTATAATAATAATAATAATAATAATAATAATAATAATAATAATAATAATAATAATAATAATAATAATAATAATAATAATAATAATAATAATTGTAGTAGTAGTAGTAAATATATGAAATAAAAAGTAAAGAAATATATAAAAAAAAAGTTAGTAAAATTATATTAGATTAATTTAATTTTTTTAAAAATAAAAAAAATGATCTATATTTGTTATATAATATATATATATATATATATATATTATGTATATCTTTTTTTTTTGTTCTTATTTTTTTTTCACCTTTGTATGAAAAATTCTTTTAACATAATATTCATATTTTGCTTTATCCCATTTTTGTTGTAAAAAAACATTTGAACATGGTTCAAGACTTTGATAAGCTTTATAATGTATATTATATGGAATATCGACCATTTTTTTTTTCTATTTTGTATATTTTTTTATCTATCTTTTTCTTTCCTTTTTTTTATCTCGGTTTTATTTGATGTTCCTTTTCTTTTTATTCTTTCCTTTTTTAATCTCGGTTTTATTTTATGTTCTTTTTCTTTTTATTCTTTTCTTTTTTAACCTCGGTTTTATTTTATATTCCTTTTTTTTATTCTTTCCTTTTTTAATCCCGGTTTTATTTGATGTTCTTTTTCTTTTTATTCTTTTCTTTTTTAACCTCGGTTTTTACTTTATGTTCTTTTTCTTTTTATTCTTTCCTTTTTTAATCCTGGTTTTATTTTATGTTTTTTTTTTTCTTTTCTTTTTTAACCCCGGTTTTATTTTATGTTTTTTTTTTTTTTTTCTTTTTATTCTTTCCTTTTTTAATCCTGATTTTATTTTATGTTCTTTTTTTTTATTCTTTTCTTTTTTAATCTCGGTTTTTACTTTATGTTCTTTTTCTTTTTATTCTTTCCTTTTTTAATCTCGGTTTTATTTTATGTTCTTTTTTTTATATTCTTTCCTTTTTTAATCCCGGTTTTTACTTTATGTTCTTTTTATTCTTTCCTTTTTTAATCTCGGTTTTATTTTATGTTCTTTTTTTTCTTTTTATTCTTTCCTTTTTTTTATCTCGGTTTTACTTTTTTTTTTTTTTAATTTTTAAATTTTTTATTTTATTTTATTAAATTTTTAGTTTATTACAATAATTAATTTAATATAACATAAATAATATACTCTTTAATTTTTTTTCCCTCAATATTAATATTTTAAGATTTTTTAATATTTTTTAGAGTAAAATTATAAGGTTTTTTACTGATAAATTTATTTTATTTTATTATTATATAATTATTTTTTAAGTAATCTTTATTTTTTTATATATATAATTATTTGTACATTTTTTTTTTAAATTATTCTTTTTATTATTTTAAAAACTTTCAATGAAAAAAAAAAATTTAAAATTCAAAGTCTATAAAAAAAAAAATTCATAAATAAAAAAAAAAAAAAAACAAAAAACAAAAACAAAAACAAATCAAAAATAATAATAAAAAATAAGATTTTATTTTAATATGATAAATATTGATAATATTGATAATAATATTATAATTATCATTATTATATAAATTATTGTACTATATTACATATAAATATTACATATAAATAATAATAATAATAATAAAAATAATCCTAATTTTGTTAAAAAAATATAATCATAATCATTAATTTTAATTTTTATTACTCATATTTAATTTTTTTTTATTGTTATTTAATATTAATATTATTATTATTATTATTAATTATTATTATTAATTAATTATATGCATATATTCATTATTTATAATTTTAACTATTAGGATAATATGACTTTTAAAAGGATAAAAATAGAAACTTTGAATATATATAAATGATTAATTTTTTAATAATATATATAAAAAAATCATACCTCTTAAATAAGATTTTCATTTTTTTTAAACTTTTTAAAAATAATTAAATATAAAGGGTTTTTATTTTATTTTAATTTTTTTTCTCTCATTAATAAATAAAAAAAAAACTATTATATTGTAATTTTGCATAAACCAAAAAAAAAAAAAAATTAATTGAATAAATGAATTATAATTTCGATAATGTCGAGAATAATGATGAAAAAAAAATGAATTACCGGAAATTATAATTTTTGGTATATTCTATAAGATAAAGTTTTAAAAAATTAAAAGATTCAAACTTTAATTTATAATATAATAATGGGTTATGGTTATGATAACATTTTTTTTTAATTTCCTTTAATTTTTATTAATTCTTTTAGTTTTAGTTTTAAATAATATGATAATAAGCTAAGAAAAAAAGGAAAAAAAAATTTATTATGAATAAAATTTTAAATTTTAAATAATTTATTAATAATAATATAAAAATTAAGAAATGTTAAAAAAAAAATACTAATTAAAAGTAGTACAAATTTTAAATATAAAAAAAAATTTTTTTTTATAATTCATTTATATAAAGCTATGGAAGGAATATTATAATTATTATATAATAATAATAATAATAATAATATTTTATTATGTTATTTTATGCTATTTACCATTATATATAATAAAAAATAATTAAATTTATATATATTTATATATATATAATTTAAAAAATTATAATTCTTTTACTTTAATAACTTTTTTTTTTACTTTTACTTTTACTTTTGCATCTCTTATATATAATTAATTAATTACTTTATTTTAATAATATTAAAATAAGAAATTAATTAATAAAGTATTTTTTTTCATAGTTTTATTAAAATGAAAAAAGAATAATGTTAATATTTTATCATATTTTTTTTATTTTATTTTTATATTTATTTTTATATATTTCTTTTTTAATATTATATTAATAAATATATAAATATATATATATGAGATGTGACTTGTCTTTAATAAAAGTATATTGGAATTTGTTTATAATAAAAAAAATAATAAAAATTAATCATATAAAAAAAAGTATTCATTTAACAATAATATTTTTAAATGTATAAATTATAAATATATTATTCTAAAAGTATTTTATACATACTATTGTAATTAAATAAATTTTCTTTTTCTTTTTTTTTATAAAAAAAAAGTTGAATATTTTTATTCCATATTTAATAATTGAAGGAATGGGTCATTTTACATTTTCATCCAATATATATTTAAATATAGAATTATAGAATTATATATAAAATAAAATAAAATAAAATAAAATAAAATTTCTTATTTATTTTAAACTTTTTATAATTTGTTAGGAAATGATATTCACGTTACATATTCCAAAATTAATTAAATAATTAATTTAAATTTATGTTTTACTACCATAAAATTAATTAGAAATTAAATAAACTTTTTTGATCTAAAAAAAAAAAATGGCTTCCATACCTAATAAAAAAAATTTATTTTTTATTTAATTTTTAAAAATTTTTTTATTTTATTTTAAAGTTAATAATAAATAATAAATAATATTAATAATATTTTTTTTAAAAAAAAAAAAATTATTAAAGATGGAAGATATTAAAACTCATTATGATTATATTATTTTAGGAACAGGAATACAAGAATCTATTCTTGCAAGGTATAATATTATTTTTTTTTCTTGGAATTTATAAATAAAAGTTTTAATTTTATTTTAATTCTAATTACCATATTTAATAGTCAATTAGTACATAAACATAAATAAATTATTATTTTGACTTTATTTATTTTTTTTAATATTTATATATACATTATTTAAAAGTGCATTATCAAGGAATAAGAGAAGTGTATTACATATTGATGGAAATGAATTTTATGGTGGCAATGAATGTTCATTTAATTTTAAAGAATTTTTAGAATGGATAATGGCCGTTAAAAACAATACTCAATGTATACATAACATTAAATAAATAAATAAATAAATAAAAGAATATATTATATAGAATATGTATAATTATTATTTTATAATTATATTATACTAATACATTTATAATATTTTATATTATTTTTATTTTTTTTTATTTTATATATATATATTTTTATATTATAATTTTTCATAACAATTATAAATTAATTAAAAAAAAAACAAAAATTTCAATATATAAATAATATTATAATTTAATACAGCTAAGGATACTATAAATAAATTTTATGATACTTATCGTGATATTAATGTTAATATACTTTCAGGATATACTTCAAAAACCAATGAAACTGAAACGGAAGGCACTAATATAAATAAGTTTACTCAACAAAATAATCAAACTGTAGAAGAATTTATTAAACAAACTCAAAATTCATTTGAAGATAAATTAGTATTATTAAAAGAATTAATAAAAGATAATCGTCAATATTATATTAGTTTATTACCAAAAATGGCTTATTGTAGAGGACCATTTATTGATTTATTAGTTAAAGCAGGACTTGGTAATTATTTAGAATTTCGTTCCATGGAAAAAACATTTATTTATAATAATAATAAATTTGAACATGTAAAGTATTTTTTTTATTTTATATAAATATATAAACATTATTATTATTATATAATATAATATAATATAAAATATAAGAAAGAAATGAAATGATAGAGGGAAAATAAAAAAAAAAGAGAGATAATTTATAATTTAAAATTTTCTTATTATACAAGTTTAATTTAACAATAGAAGAAATTATAAATAATAACATAAATAAATATAAATAAATATAAATAAATATAAATAAATAAAAATTAGAAATAATAATATAAATCACAAAAAAAAAAAAAAATAGTTATAAATCAAGGAATAATTATAATAACACTATGTTATATATAAATAATTATATATATATATATATATATATATATATA
>MCFG01000188.1:0-30000 GCA_002104895.1 Anaeromyces robustus | reverse complement strand
TAATTTAAAAATGGTTAATTTAGGAATAATGAATGGGTAGAAATAATTAAAAAAATATGAAGGAATTTTTAATTATAATAATAAGAGAATAATAGTAAGAAAGGAACAATAGAATGAATAAGTAATAATAAGTAATAATAAGTAATCATAAGTAATAATAAAAAATATCATAATTCATAATTGTATATAATAAATATAATATATAATAAAAATATAATAAAAATATCATATTTATTATATTTAACATTATTTAATATTATTTAATTATGTGTGTGTAATACATGTAATACATTTAATACATTTAATACATGTAATACAACATTTACAATTAAATACATAATCTATTATATTTTATGTATAATCTATTATATATTATATTTATATATAATATTTTATATATTTTATATATTTTATAATATATTTTATATTATATTTTATATATTTTATATTTTATATTATATTTATATTATATTTATATTATATTTGATTTTTATAAATTGGCTTTTATTTTAATTAAGAAATTTCAATTTCTTCCCAATTTTTTATCCCCAATACAACAACGCCTATAATATATTATATATAATATTAAATATATAATATTGTATATTAAATATTAATTAATTAATAAAATGTATTAAATTGAAAAGAAGAAAAAGAAAAAAAAAATAAATTTTTTAAATTTATATTAAAATCCATATATATCATATCATATTATATCATATCATATTATATCTTTTATTAAAAATTAAAAATTAATATAATAAATTAATAAATAAATAAATAAATAAATAAATAAATAAATAAATAAATAAATAAATAATAAATAAATAAATAAATAAATATATAAATATATAAATAAATAAATAAATTAATGTTAATGTATATGAAAAAATTATACATAATTATTTAATTATTTAATTATACAGAAAATCAGAATCGTTTTAATAAAGAAACATGTGAAATATTCACATGATTTAATATAAAATTCATTAGTGTTATATTAAATTATAATATATATTAATATATAATTATTGATATTCATAATATATTGTATTATTGGATATATTTAATATAAAAAATTATTGGAGATTAATTAAATAAAATAAAAATATAAATTTAATTATTTAAAAAAAATATAAAAAAAATATTATATATTTTTTTTATATTTTTTTTAATATTAAGTATAATAATAAAAATAATAAATAAATATGAATAATGAATAATAAACAAGTAATAAATAATAAATAATAAATAA
Source organism: Anaeromyces robustus (assembly GCA_002104895.1). Lineage (NCBI taxonomy): Eukaryota > Fungi > Neocallimastigomycota > Neocallimastigomycetes > Neocallimastigales > Neocallimastigaceae > Anaeromyces > Anaeromyces robustus. The sequence goes on along the minus strand of MCFG01000188.1, from coordinate 28,745 downwards.
ATAGTAAAAAAAAAGTTAAAAAACTTTTTTACTTTCTAATAGATTCAGTTTTTAAATTAAATAGAAAAAAATAATAAAAAAAAACTATTCTAATTTTATTTTATTTAAATTTTATTTTTTTATATTATATTAAAAAAAACAAACAAACAAACAAACAAACAAACAAATAAATAAAAGAAAGAAACTTTTTTATTGATTTATTTGTGTGTGTTATAATAGTTTAATTAACTTAAAATTCTTATTATAAAATTCAGTTAGATTTGAAGAACTTGATAAATGAAAGATTAATTAATTATTATTTATGATAGAATAAAATTTAATTAATTCTTTTATTTGTTTTTTTTTTTTCTCTTTTCTATTCTTTTTTTTTTTTTTTTATTTCTATTTTCATTTTTATTTTATTTTAATGGTTAATATCTTTAAATGATAAAAAAAAAAAAAAAAAGAAATGTTAATTTAAATATTGATTAAAATTTAGTTATATAAGTTGAGAATTTTTATTATATTTATTATTTATTTTATATCATGATTATGCTTTATGTCGTTCCATCTCCCCTCTTAAAAAAAAAAGAATAAATGAAATGAAAATAAAACATAATCATTAATTATAAGTGATACAAGACAAGACAGATAAATTGTATGAATATTTTCATTATAAATGAAATAGAAAATTTTTATATTTTTTTTTAAAAAAAAAAGTAATAATCAATAATAAAATAATTAAATAATAAATAAATAAATAAATAAATAAATAAATAAATAAATAAATAAATAGTAATTTATATTTTGTTTAGTAATGAAAACCCAGTAGTTGAAAATTCATAAATAAAATAAAATAAAATAAAAAAAAAAATAAAAAATCAATTCATTAAAATTCAAATTCAAAAAGATAATTATAAAAGATAATAGAAAATTCTAAGAAATTTAAATTGTATATAAAAATTTAAAATATTTTTTGACAATAAATAAAAAATTTTATATTATAAAAATACTATTTTTATTATAAAATTTTATAAAAACTAAAGTTTTTAAAAAAAAAAGAGATAGAAAGAGAGACAATGTCTGACTTATAATATTATTTATTATTTAATTAATAATATAATTGTTTATTTATTGATAAACAATTATATTTTTCTTATATTCTGTTATAATAATAATAATAATAATAAATTAATTTGATTAAAAAAAATAATAATAAAATAATAATTAAAATAATGAGATTATTAAAATATATATATAAATTTAAATAATAATTAATAAAAATAAGAATAAGAAAAAGAATAAGAATTAAGAATTAAGAATTAAGAATTGAGAATTAAAAATAAGAATCAAATATTAATTAATTGCTAAAATGTTAAATGTTAATTAGATAAAATTTAATTTAATTTAATTAAATTGAATGCACTTTTTTTTTTATCATTGCTTTTTATTTTTATTTTTTTTTTTTTTATTTTTTTTACTTATTTATATATAATTATAATTATTATTTATATCATATAAAATCTAGTTTTATATACAATTTTTATTTCCAAATGAGATTTTTTTTTTATTAAAATAATTCTTATAAATTTTTACTTTTTTTTTTATGAAAGTTTATGCACTGTTATTTAAGTAATGAATCTTATTTCAAATTTAAAAAAGAAATACAACATATATATATAAAATAAAAACCAACACCATTTAAAATAAACCTATAAAATAATAATAAAAAAACTTTATTAGATTTGTTTTTTTTTTTTATTATTCTAACAATTGTTTTTAAATATATAATAATATTGGTTTCTATATTTTATTTTAAAAAAAAAAGTTTAATTTTATTTATATTTATAGTTATTGTTAAAAAATATATAAAATTAAATGATAATAATAATAAAAAAAAAAACACTGCATACAAATATCACATTTTATAATTTTTATATTTTATTTAATTTTATAATAATAATAATAATAATAATAATAATAATAATAATAATAATAATAATAATAATAATAATAATAATAATAATAATAATAATAATAATAATAATAATAATAATAATAATAATAATAATAATAATAATAATAATAATAATAATAATAATAATAATAATAATAATAATAATAATAATAATATCGTATGCAATGTTTTTCTTTTTTCTTTTTTCTTTTTTCTTTTTTTATTATAATTATAATTATTTTTAAGTATGAATTATATAGTATTATTTTGTATTACTTTAATATTTAATATTTTAGATTTAATATTTTAGATTTAAATAATATAATACATAATACAAAATTAAAGTATTATTTTAATTATAATTTATAATTTATAAATATTTAATAATATTCATTCATATTTACCTTTTTTTTTTACCACACTTTACAATTACATTGATTACATTGACCATACGTTTACATTTTAATTTACATTTTAGATTAATATTACTTAGGAATATAGAAATATAGAAATATTTGAATAAATAAAAATATATATAATTTAATATATGATTTTTAATTCTTTAATTATTCCTATAAATATATAATCAATGTATTGTAGTAAAATAAATATTATTTAAACCAATAGGAAAAAAACAAGAAATACTTAAAAAAAAATTAATATAAAAAAATATATTAAATTTGTTTTATTAGTATTAACTATTAACTCTTATTTAAATATTATTTAAATATTTTTTTAAATATAATGATATCATTATTTATAATATTTATTATTTATAATATTTATTATTTAATATTTATTTATAATATTAATATTTTAATGCTTTTTTTTTTATTATTTTATTATTAATTAAAATTCATTCCTACTTATGTTAAGTATATTTCATATTATTTTTTACTTATTTTATTATTATTTATAATATTTTATTATTTACATTTTTACCTTTATTATCCTACAACAACAAAATAAGAATTAAAAATTTATATTATGATTTATTTTATATAATTTATATATATTAACAATGGAGTTTATAATATAATCATAATTATTTCTTGATAATATAATATAATATAATATAATATAAATAATATTATAAAATTTTTTATATATTTTATTTTATTTTATTATTTTTTTTTTTTAAAACCTAAATTTTTAATCTAAAATAATAATAAATAAGAAATTAAAATAAATTAGTAATGATTAAGGTTACACACTATTTAATTATAATTCATAATAAATTTTAAAACTCAAAAAAAAAAATAAAAAATTTTTAAATTATTTAAAGTTAAATTGTAATATATATTAAAATATACTGTATTGAATTACTATAATATATAAATAATATATTCTTTTATAATGATTAAATAGTTATATATTTATATAATATTGATATATATTATTATATATATTTATTTATATTTAATTATATATTTATTTATATTTATTTATATATTTTATTTATATATTTTATTTAATTCATTTATTTTATAATTCATTTGTCTATTTATATTTATATTTTTTTTATATGAAAATTTTATCTTTACAAAAAAAACATAAAACATTAAAATAAAATAATAAAATAAATAATATAAAATAGGTATAATGTGTAAATAATTAAATATGAAAAGTAATGTTGAGTAAATAAATAAATAAATATATAAATAAATCTTTATAAAGAAAAATATTAAATATAAAAGTATTTTCAATACTAAAATAAAAAAACAAGAGATAAAAATGTTTAATTTGGTTGATGTTATTTAATATATATTATAGTTTATTATTTAATATATAATATAATATAATAATAATAATTTTTTATATATAATTATAATAATTAGTATATATCATTTAATTATAAGAATAAAATCAATTTTATATAAACAATTCTTTATATTTAATAAATAATATATTATTGAATATATTATAATAATATATATTCATTTTATTATATTGAAAATTTTTATTATAATAATATATATTAAATTTATAAATATTATTAATAAATATCTTTTTATTTTTTTTCCTTTTATTTATTTTTTTTTTCTTCTTCTTCTTTTTCTTTTTCTTTTTTCTTTTTGAAAACCTTTTTTTCAAAATTTTAATTATTAAAATAATAAATAATGTTTATAAAGATTTTTTAATTATAAAACGAAAAAAAATTATATTATTATACCAACTAAGAGAAAGATATAAAAATAATATTAAAATTTTATTATTTATATATTTATATGTAAAAAAAATTTTTTTTTTTTTGAAATACCAAAACAGATTCATTTAATTATGAAATACTTTACATTAAAAAAAAAACAAATATAATTTTAAAAAAAAAAAAAATTATTAATTAAAATTTAATAAACAATTTATACAAATAAAATAAGATTAACATAAAAAAAAAAATCAATGTTATTATAATAACACAATTGAAGAGAGAAAGAAAGAAAGAAAGAAAAAAAAAAAAAAAAAAGAAACGAACCAAGTAAAAAGAGAATATAAAGATTGTAAAGATACTTATTAATGATAAATAATATATCTTTGTTTTTTTACATCTACAAATATAAAACAGAAAAGCGAAATATTATATTATTAAAATAGCATTTTTTTAAAATAAATAAAATAAACTTAAAGTATAAATAAGAATAAAAATAAAAATAGAAAAAAAAAAAAAAAAAAAAAAAAAAAAAAAAAAAAAAAGAAAGGAATAAAATAATAATTAATAATAATAATAATATTAAAAGGAATATTAATATATATATAATAACTATCTTAAAGAAATAATTTTCAGTATTTAATATTTATATAAATGATTTATTTGATGTTCAAACTTTATGAAGATTGAAAATTATCAAATTTTTTATTTACCGATACAATTTTGCAAAGGAAATATAAATTAAAAAAAAAAATAGTAAACGAAATAACAACAATAACAATAATTAAAAAGAAAACAATAATTATTTTAATTTAATATTATTAATTTTTTGATTTAAAAAAATAATAATATTAATAAAAAAGGAAAATAAAAGGAAAATTTTAATATATATTAATATATTTTATCTTTTTTTTTTTTCTTCTTTTCTTTTCATTTAGAATATATTTCATTTCATCAATTATTTATAAAACATATTTTTTAGAAATTATTTTTTATTTATTTTTTTTAAATAAAGATAATATTTAGAATATTTATTTATTTATTTTTTTTTTAAAAAATAAAAATAATATTTAGAATAATTATTTTTTTATTTAACTTTTTTTTTTCTTTTTTTAATACTTATTTATTTTATTCATATCATATATTTTTGTTAAATTAGAAATTATAATATATATTAAATATATATATTTTTTAGATTTTTTTTATATAATAATTTTTTTTTATAATTATTATATATTAAATTATATTTTTTATATCTTAAAAAAAAAAAAATTATATCGAGTTTTGCAAAATTTTTCTTTTAATTTTTTCGAATTAACTATCTTTTAAGCTAAAAAACATAACAAAAAAAAAATAAAAGAAAAGAAAAAAAAAACACAATAAACAAAAAAAAAATTAATAAGAAATAAATAAGTAAAAAATAATTATTATAGTAAAAATAAAATAAAATAAATAAATAAATATAAATTAAAAAAAAAAAAAAAGAAAACAATTTAGAAAAAAAAAAACAATATATATTTTTAAAATTTAATATTATATATAAAATTTGAAACCATGGAAGAAGAACATAAAGATGACGTTCTTAGTAAAAAAGATGAAAGTCTTAGTAATAAAGATGAAGTTTTAAGTAAAAAAGATGAAGTTCTAAGTAAAAAGGATGAAATACTTAATACAAAAGATGGAAATGAAATACTTAGTAAAAAATCAAAGAGTGTTGAAATTTTTAATAAAATAAAACCATATTTAATAGTTTATAGAAATAATAGAGATATCATTTTTACATTATATTCAGCAATATGGTTTTTCTTTTGTACATATGTAGTATCTTTAGCTAATTCCTATGCTGATAGAACAAATACTAATGTAAATTTAGAAGCAGAAGAAGAACCTTATATAGCACCTGACGTTTTTTTAACTTTATTTAAAAATTCTAAAAAAGCTTTTGACTGGGTTCAGGCAATTCCAGAAGATATAGCAGATACAATTGTAAGGACATCAGCTGCTTTAATTATTTGTAGAGCATTAACATTAAAATCCATGTCTTTAACAGTGACAAGAAGAGTTTTGTTAATCATGGGATTTTTATACCTTTTACGTGCTTGTTTTATTCCATTAACTGTTTTACCTACTCCTTGGGTAACTTGTCAAAAAGCCTATAAACCAAATATATTTTATGATGCTATATTATTAGTTTTACAACTTAGAGTTGCATGTGGTGATGTTTTTTATAGGTAAATGTCTTTATTCTTATTCTAATTATTATTATGAATATTATTGATATTATTAATATTATTGATGTTATTAATAGTATTGATGTTATTAATAGTATTGATATTAATTAATATTATTGATGCTATTAATAATATTGATATTATTAATAGTATTAAAATTATTGATATTATTATAATTATAATTTATTATTAATAGTATTAATAGTATTAATAGTATTAATAGTATTATAATTATAATTATTATTGTTAATATTATTATAAATTTTATAAATATAAAAGAAATGATTAATTAGATAAATAAATAAATAATTATATAGTTATTATTATCTTTTAATACTAATGAAATAATTATATATAAAATATAAAATATAAAATATTACTTTTATATAGTGGACACACTATTATGTTTACATTAAGTATACTTGAATATTGGTATTATTGTAAAAAAGCATGGATAAATGTCATCGTAACTATTTTAAATGTTGTAGGTATGTTTACTTTAATCTTGGGAGCCTATCATTATAGTATTGATGTATTATGTGCATTTATATTTTCAATTATTTTCTGGACTATTTATCATTGGTCCATAAGTATACCACAATTAGCTGAAACATGGTGGGGAAATATTATTAATTATTTTGATGATCCATTCTATTATGAAGGATTACCTCTTTATGGTAATTATTATTAATATATATAAATATAAATAATTCTATTTTATACATCCTATTATCTACATATATATATATATATATATATAGATATATAGATATTTAAATATTTTTATAAAATATATATATATATATTTAAATTATTTTTATATAAATATACATCTTTTATTAATATTATTATTATTATTATTATTAAAAAATCATTAATTTAAATATAATTTTTTTTTTTAATAAATCATAATACCTATTAATAATAGAAACCGATCAAAGTAATAATGTCAATAATAATGTCGATAATAATAATGATAATCAAAGTAATTATTCAGATATCACTGATTTATCACATCAACAAAAATTCGATGATAATGAAAACGTAAATCAAAATACAATAGCAATGTTTTATGAATTAAATAAAGAAAAACAAAAGAATTTAAAGAATAATGAAAATAATAATAATGAAGAAACAGTTGATTCAAGTGAAGAAGAAAATATTTATAAAAGAAAATCAATATTATCAGATACATCAGATAATATATCAAACTTATATTCAATTGATTTAAAAATAGATACAGATGCTGAAACTAATAAATCATCAAAGAAAGATACTTATTTATCACCTGTAAGAATATCGCATTATTATAAACATCCTTCATTAAATAGTCTAAAAAGTAATAAAACTAATCGTAGTTATGCTAGTGATAATATACCAAATATATTAAGTAATGACAGACGTCATCATAGTTCAATATTGAGTGGAGATTCTATTAATAAAATAAATCCTCATATAAGTATTGGTAGTAGTATGAATATTACTAAATCAAATTCAGAGGTAATAATAAAATCAAATCGTAGAATGAGTCGTCCAAAGAAATCAAATTCTAATAAAAGTAGTAATTCAGATTCAAATTCAAATTCAAATTCAAATTCATCCTCTTCATTTGTTTTAAATAATATAGTCATTGAAGGTCAAAATATTTCACCTATACAGACTGTTCAAATCTATGAAGTTTGTAATGATCAAGTAAAAGGTGAAAATTCTAATAATAATTCTAATTCAAACCATGATATTTCAAATACTAAACCAAATGGTGTTACCCAATTTAAAACAAATAATGTAGAGGCTATTTCAGTAGAATCTATACATGAAAATGCCAATATAAATAATTCAATAAAATTAACAGATTCTCCAAAAAATGAAATGATCTATATAGGTGAATCATCAGATCTTGAACAACTTCCAAAATTATAAAATGAAAATTAATTAACAAAAAAAAAAAAAAAAAAAAAAAGGAAGAAAAAAAAAATAAATAGATAATGATGATTAAATAATAAATAATTTAAGGGTAGAAAAAAAAAAAGAAAGAAAAAAAAAAAAAAAAAAAAAAGATAATTTAATAAATATAAATAATTCATATGTATATGTATAATATATAACATTTTATTATTTGTATTATATATCAGTTATATATATTAAAAGAAATATATATATTATATATTTTTTTCTTTCATTTATATTTATTTAAAATGAGACTATTTAAATCTTTACCTTTTCTTTTTCTTTTTCTTTTTTTTTTTTTTTATTAATATCTTTTTTTTCCTCATTAATATAACACATATATTATTACAATCAAAATAAAAAAATACGCAATTTTTCATATATATTTATAAAAAAAAAATAAATAAAAATATCGTTTTTTTTTTTAATTAAATTTAAATAAATATACTTTTTATATAATTTTTTTTAAAACAAAAAAAAAAAAATAAAATAGTTTTTTACAAAGAAAACAAAAATTAGATATATAAGAAAAAAAAAAAAAAAAACAATTAAATAATAGCAGTAAAAATATAAAATAAAATATAAAATAAACCATAATTATAATTAAATAAATAATTTCTTTTTTAAGAAAAAAAAAAAAAGAAAAAAAAAATAATAAATTTTTTAAAATCATAATTAAAATAATTAATAAACAGAAATTTTTAAAAAAAAAAAAAAAATGAATATATATATTAAAATCGAAAAATAAATAAATAAATAAAATAATTAAATAAATAAATAAAAAAAAAAAACATATATTATAAATATTTTATATATCTATAAGTATGTATATGTATAAACTATAATTTTTTTTTTCTTTCTTTCGTTTAACTTTGAGAATTATAAATGATTTTTTTTTAAGATAAATAATAAATAATTAAAAAAAATTATAAGTAATATAAATAATATGTATTATTTAAATTTATCTTATTATTCTTGTTATTATCTAGTCAATTTATATATATATATATAAAAGATCAATCAAAAGTTAAATAAAGTATTTTATTTTATTATTATTATATCAACAATTAAAAAGAAAGAAAGAAAGAAAGAAAGAAATAAAGAAAATATTAAAAAAAAAAATTTTTTTTTAAATTTTTTGATACATTAAAAATACAAATTTTTTTACATTAAAATTCTTTTTTTATGTAATTAAATCTTAATCTTAATCTTATTTGATATTAAAAAAAAAATTTTTTTATTTATTTAATTTTTTTTTTTTTTTTTTTTTTTTTTTTTTTTTACTTTCATATTTATATTTTTTTTTTTAATATTCAAAAAATATTAAATAAAAAGGTAAAATAAAAAGAAAGAATTTTAAAATTTCATTTTAAATTATTGATTTTATATAGAAATTTAAGAAAATTATATATATTATAAAAACATAAATGAATATGTTATATAAATAATAATAAAAAGTATAAATGATATTTAAAATTAAAGTATAAAGAAAAAAAAATAATAAATAAAAAAATTGAAAAATTAATTTTTACATTTCAAAATTCGTTTTATTATTATATATATAATGTTTAATAAATCAAATTTCTTAAAAATGTTATTAAGAAGAAGAAGAAGAAGAAAATATATATATATATTATCATTTAATAGTTTAAAAATATAAAATAATAATAATAATAATCTTTAAAGTATTTTATAAATAAAATAATTTAAAAAATACTTTTATATTTTTTTTTAAAGGATTAATTTCAAAATTTAATTATTTCATTTAGTAAAAGAGAAATTTAATTTATATATTTTTATAAATAACTATAAAAAAATCTTTAATACTAATTATTCCTTTCTTTTTATATATATATATATATTATTTTATTAATATATTGACATTAAAATTATAAACTTAAAAAATAATAATAATAATAATTAAAATATAAAATAAAATAATAAATTTCAAAATAATAACAAAAAACAAATCATAAAACAAAAAACAAAAAACAAAACAAAACCTCCCCAATTTCAAAAAATCTAAACATTTTAATTCTATATATATATATATAATAAAATCAATAAAAAATTTATTAAAATTAAAATATAAAAAGAAAAATGGTTTTATCCATTACTTTACCTTCCCTTCCAAAGGATTGGGATAATGATAAAAGTTATGTTCTAATAGATAAAATTACTGGTATTGAAGAACAAAATGTTCAACCTGTCGGGGAATCTTTATTTGGTTATATTAGAAGAAAGAAACATAATCGTACTTATTCTGAAGACCAACAAATTGAAAGTGTTTTAAAAGAAACAGTAGAAGAAACTGATGATATTGAAAGTGAAGAAGAATCAGAAATTTTATATACATTAGATCCAAAGAATTGGAAGGTAATTTTTTTTAAAAAATAAAATAAAATAAAATAAAATAATATATATATATGTATTTATTTCTTTATTATTATTTTTATTTATTATTGTATTATATTATTATATTTTATTATATAATATTGTATATATATATACATATAGGACATTATGTATGTATATATATATATAAAATTTAATAATAATAATAATAATAATAATAATAATAATAATTATAATTATAATAATAATAATTATAATAATTATAATAATAATATATTAATAATAATAAGAATAATAAGAATAATAATAATATTTTTGAATAAAAAAATTATTTTATAAATTATATTTATAATATTAATAAAACTTATATATTAATTATTTATAATTATATTATATTATTTTTTATTAAATAGGAACAAGACCATTATTTAGTATTAGGTCTTTCAAATCTTCGTTACAAAGCTACCGAAGAACAAGTTAAAAAAGCTTGTATGTATTTACTTTTATATTTATATTTATATTAATTTATATTTATATTATTTATATTAAAAATTATTATATATAAAATAATATATTGTATAAATAAGTTTTTTTTTTTTTTTTTTCTTTCTTTCTTTCTTTATTTTTATTTTTATTTTTATTTTTATTCTTATTTTTATTTTTATTTTTATTTTATTTTATTTTATGTTATTTTTTTATTCTTATTCTTATTTAATAATAAATATATTTATCTATAATGGTTATTATAATTTACAGACAGAAAAAAAGTTTTGAAACATCACCCTGATAAGAAAGCTTCAGCTGGAAATACTAACGATGATAATTTCTTCAAATGCATTCAAAAAGGTAAAAAAAAAAAAAAATAAAATATTTTAAAAATGAAAAATATTTTAAAAATTAAAAAAAAATATTAAATATTAAATATTAAATAATTTTTTAAATATATTATTATATATTATTATAAATTATTATTTATTATTATAAATTATTCTATATTATTATTTATTATGTATATATAGCTTGGGAAGTTTTAAGTGATCCAATTAGACGTCGTCAATTTGATTCTGTAGATCCAACCTTTGATGAATATGTTCCAGATAAATGTGATCCAGAAGATTTCTATGAAGAATTTGGTAGCGTTTTTGAAAATAATGCTCGGTAAGTTGAAGTAAAAAAAAAAAAAAATAAAATAAAAAATAATAAATAATAATTAATAATAATAATTAATAATTAATAATAATAATAATAATAATAATAATAATAATAATAATAATAATAATAATAATAATAATAATAATAATAATAATAATAATAATAATAATAATAATAATAATAATAATAATAATAATAATAATAAAAATTAGATAAATTATTTTAAACAAATAAACAAAAAAAAAAAAAATTAATACTAATATTATTATTTATTTCTTTATTCCTTTATTTCTTTATTTTATATATATATATATATTGTATAAAATTATAATAAATATTTTTATATATAATAATCAAATTATCAAATAATCAAATAATCAAATAATCAAATTATTATTATAATTATAATTTTTTCTTTATATATATATATATATTGTTGATATAAAATATTTTAATGATAATTAGTTTCAGTACCATTACACCTGTACCAAGTTTAGGTGATGAAAATACTCCACGTCAAGAAGTTGAAGAATTTTACAGATTTTGGTAAATATAAATAAAAATATAAATATAAATATTATTAATTTATAATAAATATTTTAAATATAAAACTTTTCTTTTTTCTCATAATATATATATATATATATATTTACTCATAATTTTTTTTTTTTTTTTTAAAAAATAAATTTAAATTTTATAAATCAATTTATCATTATCATTATTATTATTATAATTATATTATCAAATTTATAAAGGTACAATTTCGATTCTTGGAGATCTTTTGAATACAAAGATGAAGAAGAAAAAGAAGGATTTGAAAAGTAAATATTATTAAAATTAATAAATAAATCAAAGAAAAAAAAATTAATAAATCCATCAATAGAATATGTTGATGTTAAATAATACTTTTTTATAAATTTTTAAATATAGAATAAAAAAAAAATATTACAATTTATTATATATATATATAAGGAATAATTTTTGATAATAATATTAATTTATTATAATATATTATATTTATTTATTAATAAAATAATAAAGTCGTATGGATAAACGTTACTATGACAAAAAGAATAAGGCTGCTAGAGCTAAATTGAAGAAAGAAGATAATCAACGTATTACTAAATTAGTTGGTAAGTTTAAAAAAAAAAAAAAAAAAAAAAAAAAATTACTAATAAAATATATATTTATATATATCTTTATATATATATAATTTAATTTTAATTTAACTATTCAAACTAAATAAATTTTTTTAAATAATATAAATTAAAATTACATTTTCCAATTAAAAAAAAAAAAATTATTTTAATAAATATATTATTTATAGATAATGCTTCAAAATCTGATCCTAGATTAAAGAAATTCAAGAATGATGATAGATTAGCTAAAGAAGCTAAAAAGAAGGAAAGAGAAGAAGCTAAAAGATTAGCTGAAGAAGAAGAAAGAAAGAAAGAAGAAGCTAAAAGATTAGAAGAAGAAAAACAAAAAGAAAAAGAAAGAGAATTAGTAAGTCTAAAAATCTATATATACAATAGAAAAAAATAAAAAATAAAAACAGCAAAAAAATGAATTATTTTATTAATTAATAATAAAATATTAAAAAAATAATAGCTTAATAAAGAAAAGAAAAAGCGTGATCAACAAAAGAAATTAATAAAGAAGGAAAAGAAGAATGTTAGAAATTTATTAAAAGAATCAAATTATGTTATGGGTGATAAAGAACCAACTATTGATGAAATTGATACTCAAATTACAAAGATTGAAAGAGTAATGGATAATATGTCCCTTGAAGATTTAACTGATTTTAGTAAACAATTTGAAGAAAAAATTAAAACAAATGTTAAACAAGCTTCAGATTATCTTGATGAATTGGTATGTGTTTTTTATATTTATATATATGTGTATATAAATATATATAATAAAATTAATTTATATATATATAGAGAGAGAGAGAGAAAATTATTTTATGAAAAAAAAATTATAATTATGAGTTTTATAATAATATTAACATTTTAAAAAAAAATTTTTTTTTTTTCTATAATAATATTTTATTATTTTATAAATAAAATTATATACATATATATATATATTAGTACAATGTTGAAGTTGAAAAAGAAAAACAAAAACTAAAAGAAATGGCTCAAAAGGAACAAAAAATTAAAGAAGAAAATAAGAAAAAGACTAAAAAATTACCATGGTCTGCTAAAGAAACTGCTACATTAATTAATGCTATTAAATTATACCCAGGTGGTGCTACTAATAGGTAATAAAAAAAAAAATATTCATAATAAAAAAATAAAATAGAATAAAAAAAAAAAAAAAGATTTTTTATTTATTTTTTTATTTATTTATATATATATATATATCAATTGATCTATATCTATATTTACAATATATATTTATCTATTTATATATATATCTATTATAATTTTTCTTTATTAATATATAAATATACTTGATAAAAAAAAAAAAGATGGGAAAAAATTGCTGCATATGTTAATGATCATGGAGGTGAAGATGATGAAGATGAAAAAACTAGAAAGAAGAGATTAAGAAGACCAGAAGATGTTATTAAAATGGCAAGAGAAATTCAAAAAAGTAAATATAAAAATAAAACATAAAAATAAAAATATAATAAATAAAATATAAAATAAAATAAAATAAAATAAAATAAAAATAATGTTATATAATGTATAATATAATATAATCATATAATAATTATGATACTAATATAATACTATCTAATAAAATTAATAATAATAATAATTTTTTTTTTTTTTTTCAGGTGGTTCTACTGATAGTATTGAAGAAATAAATAGAATTAAACTTCAATCTATTAATAATAGAGCTAATAGTATTGAAATTAAAGATGCTCCAACTCAAAGATATGATTCACCAATATCTTCCATACCCTCATCTGGTAAATCATCTCCATCTAATACTCCAAATACTGCTAAAGCTCCACCACTTCCATGGACTGCTGAACAACAAAAACTTTTAGAAGGTGCTCTTCGTCAATATCCTGCTGCAAAATTTAAAGCTAATCCTGCTGAACGTTGGGAATTAATTGCTAAAGCTGTTGGTCGTACTAAAAGAGATGTTAAATTACGTGTCAAAGAATTAGCTGAAATGGTTAAAAGAAAGAAGCAATAAGCAATAAGCAATAAATTTTTTAAAAAATAAAATAAAAAAATAAAAAAAATTATCATGTTCAATGTTTTTAACTAACTCTATTAAAAGTATCTATTATTATTTAAAAAAATTAAAAATTAAAAATTAAAAAATTAAAAATTAAAAAAAAAATTAAAAAAAAAAAAAAAATAAGTATAATTAAATATTTAAATATATAGTTAAAATAGTTAAAACTTAAATATTTAATAAAAAAAATTAATATTTTTTTTTCTTTTCTTTTTTTTAAATCACTTTTTCATATTTTCTTTATATTAATGTAAAGAAAAATAATATTTTATATCGCACATATACAAAAAAATAAAAAAAAATAAAAAAATAAAAAAATAAAAAAAAAAATAATAATAATAATAATAATAAATTTTAATGATATTAATTATATATATATATATAGATATGATTATTTTTTTTTTTGTATAAATAATTATATGTATATATTTAATAAATAAAGAATTATAATATGTAGTAAAAAAATATTAAAAAAAAAAAGTAATTTATAGATGATTATTTATATTTATATTAAATAATATTAAATAATATTAATTATAAATAAAATGTCTGCCTGTTTATATATATATAAAAAAATAATAAAAATATAAAAA
Organism: Anaeromyces robustus; assembly: GCA_002104895.1. NCBI lineage: Eukaryota > Fungi > Neocallimastigomycota > Neocallimastigomycetes > Neocallimastigales > Neocallimastigaceae > Anaeromyces > Anaeromyces robustus. Next base: position 13,187 of record MCFG01000188.1, on the reverse strand, counting down.
TATAATTATACATAATAAATAAATCGTTAATAACAATACACAAAAAAAAAATTTCAAAAAATAGAATTAACCCTTTTTAATTTATTTAATGTATTTTTTATATATAATAAAAAAATCAAGTTTTAAAGTTTTTTTTTTAATTAAAAAAAAAAAAAACACTAATAATAATAAATAATAATAACTTTTATTATTATTATTATTAATGTTTTTTATTAAATTTTTTTTTTTATTTTTAATAAAGTTTTTTTTTTAATCAGCAGCGTAGCAAAAAAAAAAAAAAAAATTTGTTATTTATGAATTATTTTGTTTTGTTTTTTTCTTTTTTATTAAAAAAAAAAAAAAAAAACTTATTAGTAAACATTTTTATTTTATTTTATTTCAATTTTTCCTTTTTCTTTTTTAATTAAAATAATAATTACAAAAGATAAATACAAATTAAATTTATATATAAATAGAAATAGAAAAATAAAATATATTTATATTCATATATCCACATCCATTATAATTATCATACATACCTATATCTTCTGGTTTTTATTTTTTCAATTAATTAATTAATTAATTAATAAATAAATATATATAAATCATGTTGATTTCTGAAGGTAAATTATTCTAATATATATATTATTAATAGGATAATAGAAAATATAAAAAAAAGTTATAATAATTAATACATATTAAAATTGTAAAATTTTATTTTATTTTTTCTTTCGTTTTCTTTGATATAAATTAATAATATATATTATTAAATATCTTTATATTTTTATATTATTAATAATAATATAGATAAAAAAAGTCTTTCATCAAGTGAAGTTACTTTAGAAACGTAATATACATATATATATAGATATATATATAAAGATAAAAAAAAACCATTTATATTATAATCAAATCAACTAAATTTTTCTTTTTTAAATTAATAATATTATTATCATAACCAAATAACTAAATAACCAAAACAAAAATAATAAAAAAAAACTAAAAAAAAAAACAAAAAACAAAAAACAAAAAACAAAAAACAAAAAACAAAAAACAAAAAACAAAAAACAAAAAACAAAAAACAAAAAACAATAAATAAAATAAAAAAATAAAAACTTTTTTTCTTTCTTTCTTTTCATATATATTTAATAGTTCTTACAGTAGTAAAGATGAAAATTTTGATTCAGTTATAGGGGCTATTGAAGATATAATACTTGGTACTTTTTTATTTAATTATTACTATATTTATTTATTTATTATCTTATATATATATATATATATATATATACGATGTTTATAATAAATTAAATCAAATTTGATATATATAAAATATGTTATATATATATACATAATTCATATTTTATATAAATAAAAGATACATTAGTTATTAACTTTCTTTTTATATATATAATATATCTATGCTACTTTATATTTGTGTATATTGATATATATATATTTTTTTTTATTATTATTTTTTCATTTAATACTGGTATCATATAATAAAAAGATGAAGAATTTACTACACTTCAAGAAAAATTTTTTAAAGAAAATTGTGAAGTTTTTGAAGATACAGAAGAAAATAAATTAGTTTATACAGAAATTTTTAATAATTATGTATGTCTATGCAATAAATTTCATGTCAAAAAAAAAGATAAAAAAATTATTTTTTTTATTTTTTAAAATTATAAATAATTAATAAGGGTGTATATATGGAATGAAATAATTATTTTTTTTTTCCTATTCCTTTTTTTTTTTTTTTTTTTTCTATCTCTCATATTCTATTTTATCTTTTCTAATATATACATCTATTTTTTTATATATAATTTATAGACAGAAAAAATTGAAAAATATTTAGAAAAAAAATTAAAAGAAAAATTTAGTTGGTTTGATATGACAGAATTTCTGGTTATGCTAAAGTAAAAAAAAATATTTATATATATATATATATTTTAATTCTTCAAATATATAATAATATATTTATAAAATAAATATTTAAAATTAATATAATTATTTACTTTTATAATCATTGATTAAATTTTATTCAGTAATAGAAGTGAAGAAGATATGTTTGGTGATGTATTTGATATATTAACTAGTTTAGGTGATTTTAATTCTTTTAAAGAAATGATTATTGATTATAAAAAGGTAAATAAAAGTAAAAATAAAAAAAAATAAAAATAAAAATAAAAATAAAAGTAAAAATAATTATATATATATATATATAGATTAATCTTCATTCATTAATATCTATGATCATTATAAAATTATAAAAATTATTATTATTATTGAAATTATCTGTTATATATATTTATTCTAATTCTTTATTATCAATTATATATTATTATTATTATTATTATTATTATTATTATTATTATTATTATTTAATATATTAATAATATAATAGGAAAGTCATGGTGAAGGATTTGATTTATCTGGAATTCTAATTCAAAAAAGTCTTAATTAAACCATTAAAATATTTGAAAATACAACAATAATAACAAGCAAACAAATAAAAATTATAATAATTATAATAAAAACACCAATAATACTAATACTAATAATAATCATAATAATAATAATAAATAAAAAAACTCAATAACATAAATAATAATGATAGTATAATATTTATATATATTTATATATATATATATAACAACATAATACAATACAGAAAATAAAATAAATAATATATATATAATCTATTACAATTATTTAGTTATTTAGAAATAATATAAAAAAAAAATAAATAAAAAAAAAATTATAAAAGTTTTTATTTTATAAATCTAATATATATATTTATATTATATATAAACATAAACAATAAACATTTTTTTTTTTTTTTTTTTGTTTTTTTACATATAATACATCTTTGTAGTAATATTTCATATTTCATTTTTTTTTATTTATAAATAAAATAAAAATAAAAAATAAAAATAAAAATAAAAAAATAAAAAAATAAAAATAAAAATATTAAATAAAAATATTAAATAAATATTAAAATTACACTTAATATACATTGCCATTTTTTTTTTTTTCTATATTAATTTTTTTTTTATTATTTTTATTTGTATGTTCTTTTATATATATTTATTTTATTATAATTATTAATAATTATTCAATCATTATTTCTACTTAATATATAAAAACTATTTTTATTTTTAAATAAATTTCTAATTCTTAGAATAAAAAAAAAAAACTATTAAAAATTAAAATATTTAAAATATTTAGTTAAATAACAAATAAAAAATAAAATAAAAAAATAAAAAGAAATAATTAAAATTTTATTATTTGTTAATAAAAAGATTTTATTTTATTTTATTTTAATTTTTTTTTTTTTTGAAATTTTTAAATAAATTATAGATTATAAATAAATGATAAGATAAAATAAAAGAAAAAAAACAAAAGAAAGAAAAAAACTGAATATATATAATGTATAAAAAATATTTAAAGATAAAAATGTTAAATAAAAAAAAATTAATTTAATATTTAAAAAAAAGAGTTTTTTTTTAATAGGTTCTAAAATTTAAAGTACTTTTTTTTTTTTTTTTTGTATATATATTTCTTCATTCATTTTTTTTCCTTTTCTTTTCTTTCTTTCTTATATATAGTTATAATAATTATAATATATCCTATATATATATTACTCCTTTTATATATATATATATTTAAATAATTTATTTTATAATCATATTTCTAGGTATTAAATATTAATAAAAATAATTTAAAGTAATGAAAAAAAAAAAGCTATATAATTCTTTTGTTATAAATGTAAATATCTATCTATCTAGTATATATATCTTATATATATTTTATATAAAAGAGAAAATAATATATATATTTTTTATTTCCCCTTTTTGATGAAAAAGAAAAGAAAAGAAAATAATAAATGTATGAAAAAAAAAAATAATATATATAAAAAGAACAATTCTCCTATTTTTGAAGAGATACAAAATTCTTTTTGCGTTCTGGTATATATGGTACAGCTCCTTTCTTACTATGTTTACGAAGATTTTCTTCTTTACGTTTAATAGAATCAAGTTGAGCACGTTTAGTCTTAGAAGCAGTAGAAATAGCTTTTGGAATATTACGATGCCTATTAAAAAAAAGAAAAAAAAGTAAAAAAAAGTAAAAAAAAAAAAATTTAATATTAATATTAATAATTATAATTTTAAATATAAATATATTTTTGATTTATTATAAAATATTATATAATAGTTTATATAATATTTTTTTTTTTTAATTTTTTCATTTTAATATCTTATTAAATTAATATATATTATTTTTATAGATAGATTTTAAATTAATAAATTTTATAATATTTACTTATCAATACGACGAATTTCTGGCATATGCTTGTATTTCTCTTTAAGTTTCTTAGAATAGGCAATAGCATTTCTTTCTCTTGTTGATTGCTATTGAAATAATAAAATAAATAAATAAAATAAATAAATATATAAATATATATAATTTTTTTTTATTATATATTAATTTATGGTGTTAATAATTTATTTTATTATATTCATAATTTAATAAATTATAAATATTAATAAATAAATATATATATATGTATATATATGTATATAAAAACTTACTGGTCCAAATCTTTCCCAAGCGTTAGCTCTCCATAAACGAATATTAGCATCATCACTACCTGATAAAATATATTTAGAATCCATACTGTATCTTACACAGAAAATTCTATAAAAAAAAAAAAAAAAAAGCAAAAATGATTAATATTTTGTTATATTATTTCATATATTATTTATTTATTTATATTTATATGCTTATATATTTGTGTATATTATTTTATTATTATTATTATTATTATTATTATTAATTTTTACCTTTGCATACGCTTAGTATGATAAATATCTCTACTATGTCCTTCTCTAGCATTAAATATTCTAATAGAACGATCATATGAACCAGTGACGATTTCTTCACCAGTTGGAGAATAATCACAATCCAATCTAATTTATATTAAAAAAATATATATATTTAAAAAATTTTAATTATTATTATTATTATTATTATTATTATTATTATTATTTAATTATTCAATTAATCATTAAGATATATATATATATATATAAATAGTTCTTTCAATAAATCTTATTATTAAAGCAAATTCAATTTATTATTATTATATATATAATACTTACACAGCAGAAACATGATCTTTAAGTATATTAGAAGCCATCTTAAGATTTCTCATATCATAAATATAACAATTATGATCTTCATTAGCTACAGCAAAGTTGAAAGCTTCCATTGGATTCCATGAAATAGCATTACTTCTTAACTAAAAATATTAAAAATAAAATATAATTATTATTTATTATTTATTATTTATTACTTATTATTTCTATATATAATAAAAATAATTAAAAAAAAAAAAAATACTTACAGCTAAAATACATTTAGCTAATGGTGAAGAAGTTCTTAAATCATATAAAGTAACAGTTCTATCTGTACCAGCACTAGCTAAAATACTAACTTCAGTTTGATTAAATCTAACCGTTGTAATAGTTTCAGCACCCCATGTAAATGTTTGAGTTGGTTCTGCTCTTGAATGATCCCAAATTTGAATATCTGAACTAGCTGTTGCAAAAACATTTTGTGAACGATGATGAGAAACACCACTTTATTATTATTATTATGTAATTATAAGTATTATATATATATATATAAAATTATTTTTTAATAATTTATGATTTAATAATATATATGTTATATGCTTTTTTTTTTTTTTTTTTTTTTTTTTTGCTTTTAATAATTTATATTAAATACTTTACTTGAATACATCTTTAGATAAATAAATATTTAATGGCTATAATAAAAAAAATGTAATTATTATTAATTTTTAAAGAATAAAAGTATTAATTAATTAATATTATATATGTAAAAAGTTTAAATTATTCAATGTATATATATATATATTAATATTAATATCTTACTTCTTCTTCATTTCTATCCCATAATTTAACAGTTTTATCTTCACCAACAGTAACAAAGTTTTGTGAGAAAGGTACCCATGCTATACCTTTAACAAATCCTTTATGAGCTTGTACTGACCAAACAGTTTTTCTTGAAGATAAATTCCATAATCTTAATTCTATTTTTTTTATATTATTATAAAAAATTATGTATTGAATTATATTATATATATATAATTAATATTTATAAATTATTATTTATAATAATAATTAAATAAATAATTAAAATTAAAATTGAAATATAATTTTACTTATTTATCTAATATAATATAAAATAATATATTATTATTATTATTATTATTATTATTAATTATTATTTTACCTCCATCAGCACTACCAGATAAAATTGAAGTTAAATGTGTTGGATGTTTAGCAAGAGAATATACACCATCTATATGTCCAGTAAGAGCACCAAGGAATGGTTTTGAGAAAAGTCTTTCTAATTTTGTGGCATTTAAGGCACGGGTATATTCACGAGCTTTTTCGAATGGATGTAAATTTGGATCTAAATTTCTATGAGCTCTTACAATATCTTGAGAACGTTCTCTAGTATATTCTTCTGGATTACGTGATATAGTTTTGATTTTCTATTAACCAATTTATTTAAATTTTTGTTTTTATATTTATTATATATATATATATTTATATTGAATAAAGGAAAAAAAAAAGATTGTATAATGATTTAATAATTTTTAAATTTCTAAATTCAAATTTCAATGAATTTTATATATATAAATTTAAAAAAAGATTAAAATGTAATATAAAGATATTTACCATTTTTATTATTTTATTATCTAATATGAATATATATATATATGAATATGAAGAATATAAAATTAAAAATGTTATATATGTAATATTAACAATATAACAGGTTAGAATATGTTAAATTGTAAATTTTTTTTTTTTTTTGTTATTTTAAATATATATAATAAAACAAATAAAAATTCATGAATTTATTAATTAATAAATTGACTGAATTATTATATAAATTCTCTATTTTTCTTTTCTTATTTTAAACAAAAATACAATTAATTAATTAATTATTGGAAATTTCATTCTTCGTCATTTCTCCTTTTTTGTTATATTTTAAATGTTTTGATTTATTGTAATTATTATATATTAAAAAAGATTATTTTATTTATTATTTCGAGTGATTATAAATTTATTTTATAATTTTTATTTATTAATTGTTTTTTTGAAGTAAGTTTTTTCCAATTATTCTAAACATTTAATTTAATGCCTTGGTAATTAAATGAATTAATTTATATAAATTTGAAAGTTTCCATATATTAAAAAAAAGATATTATAACCATTAAATATTTTATTTCTTCTTTATTTTCCACACTTTTTATTGAATATATAATGCAAAAATAATAAAAATATATATAATTATGAAATATTTTAAAATGAAATGCAACCTTATAGAATAATTATAATGAAAGTATATATATAAGATAATATGAATATATATTTTTAAAATTAAAAAAAAAAATTAAAAAAAAAAAAAAAAAAAATAAATTATAAAAAAAAAATTTAAAAAATAAATTTAGCCAATAAAAACGAATCATTATATATTATATAATATATTATAATTTATAGATTTATTTAATTATTAAATTATTTTGAAGAATTTTATTTATTATATAAAAAAAAATTAAAATAATAACACAAATAAAAAATTTTTATTATCTATCTATTAGAAAAATATAAAATATAAAATGTAAAATATAAAATATTAAATAATTATAAAATATTATTATATAATTATATTAATATAATTATTTTCATATTAAAATTATATATATTAATATTTAATACCTTAATAAAAATATTAAAGAAAAAAATTCAATAGTTATTATTTTTATTCTTTATAATAAAACACTTTTTTTTTTTTTTTTAATTTTTATTTTTGCATTATATATATATTTTATTATTATTATTATTATTACTTCATAATATAGTAAATATATATATGTATTAATATATTTTAAATAATTTTTTATTTATTTATGTTAATTATTTTTTAATTTTTTAATTTTTTTTTTTTTTTTTTTGTATGTGTGAGAGTGTTGTTATAATTTCATTAAATTGCAATTTATATAAAAAAGAGAAAATAAAATTCATTAAAGTTTAAGTTTAAATAATTTAATATATAGAGAATTAACTTAGAAAAAAGAAATACATATCATCAAAATTTGTTAATTTTTTAGTACTTAGAAATAGAAAAATAAAATAAAAATAAAATAAGAAAATAATAATAAAAAAGATTATATAATAAAAAACTGAATCATTGAGTATCAAATTAATATGTTTGAGAAATGAAAAGGTAATAGTAAAAATTAAAAATAAAGAAGGAATTTAGCTTAATCCTTGTTGTCTACTTTCAGTTTCAAATATAATCATACGCCAAATAATCATAACAAATACTTCGGCTTCATCAGCTAAAGCCTAAAAATATTAATATTTAATATTAATATACAAGTTTAATATAAATATATTAAATTATAAAATTAATGATGATTATATTTACATAATAAATATTTATATAAATATTTTTTTTAAAAAAAAAAAAGTATAAAAATATAAAAATATATAAAAAAAAAAATTTAAACTTACAGGTTTTAATTCATTATATAATTGTTCAGCAGTATTATGGTTTTTAATATAATCTACAATAAAATCTACTAATTCCTTTTCTTCTTCACCAAAATATTCTTTAATTTTCTTTCCAACGAATGGTATTATTTTTTCTTTAAGTAATGCCTTTTTTTTTTTTTTTTTTTTTTTAATAATAATAAATATATACATTATTTAAATAAAAATAAAAATAAAAATAAAATAAAGATATATTATGAATATATTAATATCAATAAATAAATAAATGTATATATTTTTAAATATTTTTAAATTTAAATATAATAAATTATTTATATGTAAAAAAAAAATTATTTTTATAAATAAATATATTTATATATATTTTTAATTACTTCATCTATAAAGTTCCATTTAATATTCCAATTCCAAAGTGTTTCTTTTTCATTTGGTATTGAATTTATTAGTTTTTCAACAGCTTCTTTTCTTTCTTCTGCTGTCATAATACGACCAACAACCATTTCTGGTTCTGGTTCTGGTTTAGGTTGTTCCATACGTTTTGGAATAACTGGTATTGGTTCATCTAAATATATAATAAATATTTTATTATTTAATTTAAAATATTTGAAAAAAAATTTAAATTAGAAATAGAATAAATAAATATATATATATATTATTATTATTATTATTATTATTATTATTATTAATAAATAAAATGTCATTTCATTCTATTAATTAATTAATTAATTAATTAAAAAAATTTTTTTTTTCTTTTTTCTTTTGTTAACTTACTTTCTGCACTTCCATAATCTAATTTTATTTCTTTCTTCATTTTTTCTTCATTTTCTTCCATTTCATGACGACGATCAATATCATCCTCTTTAGCTTCTCGTGATAAATATGATTTTCTATGACTCCACCATCTACTTCTATCATAATAATATTCATGTTCTGCTCTTTCTCTTTCTATATCATCATCATAATGTGCTAATCTTTCCATATAAAATTCTCTATCTTTTCTTCTACGTTCTATATATTCTACTTCATCCATTTGATCCAATTCATAATCTTTCATTTTTTCATATTCTCTGTTTTCCCAACGTTTAACTCTCTATAAAAAATATTATAACAAAATAATAATAATAATAATAATAATAATAATAATAATAATAATATAAAATAATAATAAAAATGATAATAATAATAATAATAATAATAATAATAATAATAATAATAATAATAATAATAATATAAAATAATAATAAAAATGATAATAATTATAATAGTAAAAATAGTATTTATAAAATAATATATATATTATATATATATAAATTAATAAATAAATTTATTATAACAAAAATATATAAATGTATAAAAATTATTTAATTATATATTTATTGATATTAATATTTACTTCTCTGTAAGCTTGTTCCATTTCTTTTTCACGTCTTTCTTGTCTACGTCTTTCTTCTTCTTCTTCATCAATTGAATCATTTCTCCATGATGATGATGAATCATAATCTCTCTTTCTCATTAATTCATAATCTCTTTCATCTCTTCTACGTTTTCTATCATAATCTGAATCATGTTTTTCATCTTGAAGTGTTTCATTACGAATTTTACTTAATTCTTTATCTATTGATTCTTCTTGTTCTGCTGTTAATTTACCAATTACTGAATCACCCGTCTTTTCTTTTCCAGCTTTTCCTTCATCTACTTTTTTCTTCCTTTCTTCTACTAATTTTGATACTATTTCTTCTACTGATTTTAAGCATTCCTTATCTTTTTCTAAATCATACTATTAAATTCATATCATTATTAAATAATTATAAAATAAAAATAAAAATAATTATAAATAATAACAACAATAATAATTATATATTTTAAATATTAATATAGAGTAAACTTTAATAATAAAATATAATATAATATATAGTATATATATAATATAAAATAAAAATTACTGGATTTCTAGGTTTTGAGTTTTTAGTAAGATATGATCTTGTAGCATTATCAATAATAAACTATTTTTAATATATATTCAACATTTTTTAAATGAATTATTAAATGAAATTGATTTTATATATATATAAAAAATTAAAAATTAATTAAATTTAGATTTTTAAATCATTTTTGAAAATTATATATATATAAATTATATATAACATTTTAAATAAAACTATAGTAAAAATGATAATAATAATTATGAAATATACCGATATATGTTTCATTGTCACATTTTCATCATTACATGGTAATTGTAAAGGTCCACTTTCCTCTTTACCGAGTTCCTTATTTGCTTCACCTCCTATAACTCTTAATGCACGGTATAAAACTTCAAATCCTTCAAAATCACATAATCCAAAATCTTTTGGTTTTCCTTTTGAATCCATTACTCTTTTCCAACTACGAATATTTCCACAAACCTATTGTTATTCATTATATTATATAAAATTTATTATTTTTTATGTATTATTCATTAATTTAATATAAAATAATAATAATAATAATAATAAAATTAACATGAAGTTTTTAAATTAATAAATATAAAATATGAAATAAAACAAAAAAAAATATTTAAATAATATTTAAACTTTTTTTTTTGATGGGAATATATTGAATCTAATAATTAACGATTTTAATTATTAATTATTTCAACATTTTCAATAAAAAATATAAATATTTTAATATAATAAAATATAAAATTTTTTTATTAAAATACCTTTAAAATTTGTTCAATATTTTCATCTGTAATGCCTTCTGGAATATCTCCAATAAAAACACTTAAAAATATATCATTATTTTGAGGTATAATTGGATGTGGTATTGGCATTTGTGGTCTAAATTTAGGTTGATATCCCACAGGTTGTGCCATATAACCAGGTGGTTGAGTTATTAAATTTGGACGAAATGGTGCTGATATCGTTGAAGCATATGGTCTTTGATTATACATAGGTGGTCTTCCTTCATGTATCCCATTTTATTAATAATATATTTTGATATTATTAAATTACCATATTTAAAATTAAAATCATTATATAAAAAAAAATTATAAATTTAAATTATATATAAATTTGTCATTTATAACTTACCATACATCTTTATTATTTATTATTATAGAATAAGAAAAAAAGAAAAAAAAGCTATTGTAAAAATATATATAATGAATAAAATTATTATAAAATTATATTATTAATTAGTATTTTTCAAGATAAAAAAAAATAGTATAAGGTTAATCCATCTATTTAAATATCTTTTATTAAATTCATCAATTCATATATATATTAATAATAAATATATCATCATTTTTAATTATTACTATTTTTTATTGTTTTACTATAAAATTGATTATTATGTCTAAATAAATATTATGTTAATATTAAAATATATATAATTATAAAGAAACTTGAATCAATTTCTGAAAATTGGATTTTTTTCAGATTATTAATAAAAATTATGTTAAAAATTTTAATTTAGTTTTTAATTTCAAAAGATATAAATATTTATTTTATTACATAAAAAAGAATATGATATTATATGAAATAATTTACTTTACAATTATGATAGATTAATTTTAATTTAATATTATTAGGATCAATAGAATAAATTATATACAGATAAAAGAGTTATAAAATTATATATTTAAAAGTAATTATAAAAAAAATTAAAAAAAAAAAAAAAAATTGATATAAAAAATAACTTTAAATTAATTAAAAAATATTGTTTAATCAAAACAAAATTATTTTTTAATTAAAAATACCAATAAAAAATTTTTTTTTTTATTTTTTTACTTTTTTTTTTCAATAAAAAATTAAATAGTAAAATAAAAACTAATAAAAATACAAAAACTGTTATTTATGCAAAATAAAGAAAGTAACAATAATAGAATATTAATAAAAAAGTAAAAAAAAAAAAAAAAAAAAAAAAAAAAAAAAAGAGAGAGACGTAATAATAAAATGAATTGAAATTTTATTAAAAGAATGTTTATTGTTTGTAACTTTTAACAAAAATTATATAGAAATGCAATATATGAATAATGAAAATAATGATAATAATAATAAAAAACCAGAAACTTTAAACAATAATCATATTAAAAGTCCTAATCATGAAAATATTTTAAATACATTAGAAATTTTAAGCCGTAAAACACCTTTAAAAAAAGTGATAAGTCCAAAATTTAAAACTCCAAGTAAAACTCCAAATAAAAATAAAACACCTATAAAAAATTTACAAATAACTAATTTTAGTAGTATAGAAGGTTCAAAATCTAGTTTCGACATTAATAAAACTTATGATAAATTTATTCAAGACTATAATTCTAATATTTTAAATTTTTCAAAAAAGTCACCAAGAAATGATAATTCAAAAGATAAAAAAAAGAGAAGAATTTCTTTAAACAATTATGAAAATAGCCCAAATAAAAGAATAAAAAATTCAAATTCAAATTTTAATGAGTATGATAATACTTTTCAAATAATATATTAAATGTTTTATCATTTTTTATAATAATTGTATTTTTAATTCTAATATATATATTTATATTATATTAAATGTTTTTAAACTTTATTGTATCTATAAAAAATTAACTAATTATTTATTAAATTTAAAGAAAGGTAA
>MCFG01000187.1:112500-128917 GCA_002104895.1 Anaeromyces robustus | reverse complement strand
AATTACGATAATTCACATTTTGTTTTAGCATATGAGTTTGTTTAATAATACTATCTATATTTGATAACAAACTTCTATATGTATAATATTATAAAAAGATCTAAATTATATTAATATTTATTTATTTATTTATTTATTTATTTATTTATTTATTTATTTATTTATTTATTTATTTATTTATTTATTTATTTATTTATTTATTTTATTTATTATTATTTATTTATTTATTAATTTATTAATTTATTTAAAAAGTTATTTTTTCTCAATTTTTTTTGTTTTATTCATTGTATTTAAATTAATTTATTATAATAATATTAAATATATTTAATTCAAGAAAAAAAGATTCAATTTAAAATCAATATTTGATAATATATTGTTTTATATTAATATATATATTGTAAATATATATATGAAAATAATTTGTAATTTAATATAGTTAATATAACTAAAAAATGTATTATCTATAAAGAAATAAATATTATTTTCATTTTTAAATATATAAAATATATTCTAATATATATAAATAAAAAAAATGAATATTATTTTCGTAAATATATTTTATTATATAAAAATTTTTTTTTATTTATTAAAAATTTCTTTTTTTTTTTTTAATACTTTTTGTTTTTTCTTTTTTTTAAAATTATTATTTTTTCTTTTTTTTAATAATTACAAATACATTTATTTTTTTTTAAAAGAAAAAAAAAAAGAAAAAATAGTACTTATTAGTTAGACGAAGAACACAAACGTAAATATCAATGATTATCATAAAATAATAAATACTTAATCATAAAAAATAAGGACTATTAAAAATTGTGTGGGGATTAAATACAATACAAATTGAATCAAATTAACATTTGAAAAAAAAAAATTATTGATTTAGCTTTTTATACTTAAGAAATATTTAAACAAGAAAAATGAAGAAAACAAAAATGAAGAACGATCATTTTATAAACGAATTTAAAATCAAAAAAAAAAAAAAAGATTAAATTAGAGAAAATAAGTGAATTTAAAATCAAAACATAAAAAAGAATTTTATATTAGTATATAATATATAAATGAAATGATTAATTTAGAAAAAAAAAAAAAGATAATACTTTGTTTTGATAATATGTAATATATATTAAAATGATGGAATATAAGGAATTTTTATTAATTAATAATTAATTATTATTTGTATTCTAAATTTCAATAATCAACGTAATATAAGAAAATAAAGAATTGTTCATATTTTCAAAAAAAAAAAAAAAAAGCTGAATTATTAAAAAAAATTAAATTAAAAATATTTTGACGATTAAAGAGTAATTTACTAATACTTTTTAAATATATATTATATAATAGTATTTATTATTGAATTCTTAAATTAATATTACAAGATGTTAGCAACACCTTAACTAAGCATCTTTAATTTAAGCCATTACTTCTACTGTTGCTAAGAGTGCTTTTTCTACTTTTGCTGGTTCAGCTCCACTTAAAGATGAAGATCGTATTTGGACAAACTTTATACGGTCGTCAAGATTGGGACTTAAAAGCTGCTATGAACGTGGTGACTGGTATAAAACTAAGGAAATCATTCAAAAGGGTCATGAATGGATTATTAATGAAATGAAAAGTTAGTGGTATGAGAAGGTCGTGGTGGTGCCGGTTTCGCTACCGGTCTCAATGGTCATTTTAAATAAACCATTAGATGGTAGACCAAGATATCTTGTAATCAATTGTGATGAAGGTGAACCAAATACTTGTAAAGATAGAGAAATTATTCGTAATGATCCACACAAGCTTATTGAAGGTATTCTTATTGCTGGTAGAGCCATTCAAGCACACAAGGCTTACATTTATATTCGTGGTGAATTTGTTAATGAAGCTGAAACTCTTCAATTAGCTATAAATGAAGCTTATAAGGCTGGTCTCATTGGTAAGAATGCCTGTAACTCTGGATGGGATATGGATATCTATATCCAACGTGGTGCTGGTGCTTACGTTTGTGGTGAAGAAACTGCTTTAATTGAATCTATTGAAGGTAAACAAGGTAAGCCAAGAATTAAGCCACCATTCCCAGCTGATTATGGTGTCTTTGGTTGTCCAACTACTGTCAACAATGTTGAAACTATTTCTGCTACTCCAACTATTATGAGAAGAGGTGGTAAGTGGTTCTCTAGCTTTGGTCGTGAACGTAACCATGGTACTAAGCTTTTCTGTATCTCTGGTTGTGTTAATAATCCATGTACTGTTGAAGAATCCATGGGTATTCCAATGCGTGAACTTATTGAACGTCATGCTGGTGGTGTAAAAGGTGGTTGGGATAACCTCCTTGCTGTTATTCCAGGTGGTGCTTCATGTCCAATGATTCCATTATCACTTGCTGACAAGTGTTTCATGGATTATGATTCTATGAGTGATGTTGGTTCCTCCTTAGGTACTGCTGCTATGTTAGTTTTAGATAAATCAGTTGATCCAATTAAAGCTATTAGCCGTTTCAGTAAATTCTACAGACATGAAAGTTGTGGTCAATGTACTCCATGTCGTGAAGTAAATATTAAATTTTCTAGTATTTATATTTTTATATATAATAATTTTTTAAAATAATTTATATGTTAATATTAAAAAATTTTACTTTATAAATTTAAAAATGATTTTTTATAGGGTACTGGTTGGATGGCTGAAATGATGGAACGTCTTGAAGTTGGTAATTGTACTTTAGAAGAACTTGATCAATTAGATAAATTAACTTACAATATTGAAGGACGTACTATCTGTGCTTTAGGTGAAGCTTCTGCTCTTCCAGTTCGTGGTTTAATTAGACATTTCAGACCATACATTGAAGAAAGAATAAAACAATACCAAGCTACTCACCCAAAAACTGATGGTCACCATTAAATCTTTTTTTGACTTCTTTTTCTTTTTTTTTTTAAAAAAAAATTTATAATTTAAATGAAAAATAAAGAAAAAAAAAAAAGAAAAAAGAAAATGAATAAAGAGGAAAAAAATTAAATACACATATAATTTTTCTTAAAGTTTTTAAAAAAGAAGAATTGAATTTAACCAAAAACACCATTCATTAACGATAATAATACTAATAATTCATTCAATCATTAAAATAAAAATATAAATTCTTTTTATTTTTTTTTTTTTTTTAAAAAATCATTAATTTTTTTTATATTATAAATATTGCAAATTAAAAAAAAAAATAAAAACAATTATAAATTATAATAAATATATTTAAAAAAAAAATTAATAATAAAGTAATTATTATTTAATAAATTCCATCCCAACCTTTTTTTTTTTTTAAAGAAAAAAATAAAATTAAAAACAAAATACTAATAATAATAAATAATAAATAAAAATAATAAAATTAAATAAAAATAAATAAAAATTAAATAAAATAAAACAAAATAAAACAAAATAAAAGAAATAAAATAATATAATATATATATATATATAATAATTTAAAAAAAAAAAAAAAAAAAAAAAAAAAAAAAAAAAAAAAGGAAATATTAATATTTAAAAATAAAAAATAATGAATCATAATAAAATTAAAATATATATTAAAATTATTGAAATGAAAAATTTTTTAATATAAAGATTGATATATAAAGATAAAAGAGGGAAGATAAAAAATATTCCTTTTTATATTTATATTTATATTTATATTTATATTTATATTTATATTTATATTTATATTTATATTTATATTTATATTTATTTTAGTTTATTTTAGAAAAAAAAAAAAAAAATATATAGAATATATATTATGGAATTTATATAAATATATTTAAAATTTTGAAATTTATGGACTATTCTATTGCTAATTATAGAAATTGATTTATCAATAAGATGAAGTACGAATTATGCTTTAAAAAAAAAAAGAAGATAGTCTTTTGATTAGTGATAACTCTTGTGTAGATAATAGAATTAATAATATTGTTAAGGATTATAAAAGTAGTTCTAATAATAGGGTCAATAGTATATGTAATATCGATATTTTAGGAAATAGAAAAATTGTTAATAAGTATCGAATTTATATTTATTTTAGGAAATAGAAAAATAGTTAATAGGTATCGAATTTATATTTTTTTAATTGATGGAAGAGAATATGGTTTTAGTGATAGAATTAACAATAGTCCATACAAAAAGGAATGGGAATGTTTGTTTAAGTGTCAGACTGAATCTGGTACATATTCAAAATTCCCATTCTTGTTGCGATCTGCGGTTCTATTGAATGATATCATGCCTGTTGTCTGTAAAAGACAACATATATTGTTCAATAAATTTATAACCAACCTCACCAGGAACGCTAATACTAATAACACAGTAGGACAGCCTAGTAGGGCAAATGCCGATCCTATTTCCGACCCAAGTAGAATAGGATAGATCAATTTTACTTTAATTCTATATTTAGAATTAAGGCCTTGTATGGATTTATTGTTTTTAAATATTATTATACTACTTTTTTTTCCCTCCAGTATTATTTATATTATCTATAATAAATTACTGGTTTTTTATTTTTTTTAGTATCATTTTTTTTTCATTATGTGTTTTTTTATGATTCATGTATTTCAATATTTAAATTCAATAAAAGTGACGTACAAATTATGTGCCATAAAAAAAAAAAAAAAAAAAAAAAGTTAATAAGTATCGAATTTATATTTATTTTAATTGGTGGAAGAGAATATAGTTTTAATGAAAGAAATAACAATTGTCCATTCAAAAAGGAATGGAAATGTTTGAATAAGTGTCAGACTGAGTCTGGTACATATACAAAATCTCCATTCTTGTTGTGATCTGCGGCTCAGTTGAATGATATCATGCCCGTTGTCTGTAAAAGACAACATATATTGTTCAATAAATTCAAAACCAACCTCTCCAGGAACAACAATACTGATAGCACAGTAGGACATCCTAGTAGGGAAAATGCCGATCCTATTAATGACTCAAAAGGAATAGGATAGATCAATTTTACATTAATTCTCTATGTAGAATTTTTTTCTCTTTAAGGGTTAGTATGGATTTATTGTTTTTATGTATTACTATATTATTTTATACCCTCCCTCCAGTATTATTCATTATTATTTATAATGTTTATCTGGTTTTTCTTATTAGTATCTTTCTTTTTTTTTTATTTTGTGTTTTTTATGATTTATGTATATAAATACTTAAACTCAATAATGATGATGTACAAATTGTGTGCTTTAAAAAAAAATTTTTTTTAGTTCTTTTTGCCTATCATCCTATAATTATATATATATATATAATTATTTATATATATTATTTCACATGTATTTTATATTTCTTTGTAATATTCCAAGTATTATAATTCAATAAAATAATAATATCTAAAAATTATATATATCTATATTACAGATATTATATTCATATAATATAAATAAATAAAATAAAAATTATTGGTCAATATAATGATCTTTTATTAAATTGGAAAACTGGATAATTATAAAGTAAAATAATTGAAAATATAGAGGTTTTTTAATTATTTAATTATACTTAATAGTGATAAATATTTGGTTATTATGAACTAAATTGTTGACGATGTGGTGTAATACTTGAAAAAGATACTTTTTATAATATTGAATATGGATAATATTGGTTACCAAATAACAACGAATTTAATCCAGTTTGAAGATGTTGTCAGGTGGGGAGTTTGGCTGGGGCTGCCCATCTGTTAACGCAGATGTCCTAAGGGAAATTCATGGAGAACAAAAGGATAAAAGTTCCCTTGGTTTTGATTTTCAGTGTAAATACAGATCATAAAAATGTATCTAAATTATTTAATGGTATTTGTGGAGATGAATTGTTACACAATTTGCAAAATAAAATTTCTATTGAAGATGAATATTATTTATATAAATTTTAATTTGAACATATATTCTGTTATTCAAACTATCGACCATATCTTTTCGTCTACTTCTGAATTCCTCTAGATGTATACTTCAATGTCTTTTTTTTATAAATAATAAAAAGAATTTTTTCATAAATGATTTTATAAATTCATCAATTTCAAAGAAGAAAAAAAAACTTCAATGATCAATATAATAATTTTTTCTTTTTTTCTCTGTATTTTTATTAAATATAATTAGTTTGATTATCGTGATATAATTTTATTTTTTTCTTTTTAATTTTTTTGTATCAATATACATGAAGAATACTCTCATAAGTTTAATTTAATGAATATAAGTAACTTCTATGGCCTTCAAATACCTTCTATCGCTAGAGTTTATGTTGTTAGACAAATTATTAAATATTTCAAAAATTAATAAATTTTCTTCTTGGGCAGCTTAACTAATGCTCGGATGAAAGACTCAATAAGGAAAATGTTAATGAATATAAAGACATTAAAAATGGGTATTGGAATGCTCTCGTTGAAGGAAAAAAAAATTAAAGATAAAAACCATGATAATAATAAATTTTGTGATTCTAATAATATTATCACCTATCATGATAATATTATTAGAATCACAAAATTTATTAAAATAAATATTTTCATTTTAATCTAGGTATTAAATGAATTTTTTTAATATTTGATTATCCTTCTTTATTTCTTCTCTTTAATTAGATGTAATTAACTAGATTTCATCAATGGCCCCATTATCACTTTTATAGACAAGATAAGGAAATATTCCTTATTTAATATTTACATTTCCATTTTAAAAAATGAAAAGTATATAAAATCATAAAACCAAAAAAAATATTTTTTTTTTTTACTTTTTGATTATAAATTTTCAGATTTGGAAAAGCTTCATTTCGATAAAATAAAAACAAAAACATTGATTAAACATCTTTACAAAAGTTTTTTGTCTATATTTTGTGGTTTGATGTATTTTTTCAACAAAAATCAGTGCTTGTTATATGCTCTTAGGCTTGTACCGTTGGAGTTGTTATTCCAACGGTACAAGCCTAAGAGTGTCAACATCAAACTAATAAGGTATAATAATAGAATCTCTAATTGAGATAATATTTCAACCACAGAATCTTCATAATCTTCCTCTTTTATAAGAAATAATAAAATCAATTCAAGAGAGAGCTTTGTTTTATAGTATTGTATCTTTAGAAAGAAGTGAGATCCAAATTACTATTCGGATCACCCTACTAGAATAATTATAATCAGAAATTTGTTATTAAACACTTATAATTCATTTTCTTATAAAGAATTCTTTAGTTTATTTTTTATTTTAATTCATTATTAATAAATGTATTAAATCTATATGCATTAGTAATTATTAATAATAAATATAATAAATAAATAAAGATAAATATATTCACTTCCTTTAGTTAAAAAAGAAAAGTTCGTTATTTCAATAATATTCAAATTAGTATGAATTTAAAACTTATGTTTAAGCAATAGAAGAATTAACTTTTTAAATTTAAAATAATTTCATATATTTTTTTATACACTAACTGTTTAAATAATGATATAGAAATTTTGAAATATATCGTTAAAAGGAAAAAATATTTCATTATTTATTTGAATATGAATTTAATAACAGAAATTTATAGACTTTTAAAGCCATATATTCAAAATCATAATAATATTAAATTTATTAAATCCTTAATGGAACAAATATAAATTTCGCCTTATTGAAATGAAGAAACCATCTTAATGAAGACATGTGAAAGTAATGATATAAAGTGATAAAATATTTAATATCTTCTAGTCTTGATAAAAATTTCAATAATTTTAATAAAGGCATTAAGAAAATTATAATAATGATATTAACTTTAATATAAAAAAATTATTATGAAGAAAATTTTGTTATAATAAAAAAATTTTAACAATAAAATTAATTAATTAATATAAAATAATAAAATTATTTTATATTAATTATAATTTTTTTTATATTATTATTACAATTTTTTATAATTAATTATAAATATAAATTAAAAAAAAAAAAAAAAATGGTTATTTTAATTTCCCTTTTTATGCGTTTTTTATTATTTCTATAATTATTATAATTATTTTATATTTTATTAAATTTCTTTATTCTTTAATTTTAAAAATTAATGATTTATAAATTAATGGTTAGATTATTCTAAAGTTTTAAATAAATATATTTATTAATATACACGTGATAAATATAAAAAAATGTTCTTTTTTTATATATTATAATATATATACATTTTTTTTTAACAATTTTTTTTACTAATGATATTGTATATATAAATATATTGAATTTGTATGTCCTTGATATTTTTATAGTAATCAAATAATAACAATTATTTGTTACAAATATTTTTTATTTATATATATTTATAAAACATATAAATATAAATAAACATATAAGATTTCCACATTTTTATCATAAATAAGTACTTATTTATAATAAAAAGAAATTTAATCCCTTTTAAATAAATGAATTTTAGTATTATAAAATTTAATATTAATCTAATAATATTAATATTCATATCATACACTTAAATTTAAATAAGGGTACAATTTTTTTTTTACAGTGAATAAAAAAAGTTTTATTAGCATTTTTCCCTTTAAAATTATTATTTCACATTATCACTGAAGCTTTTTTAAATAATAACAAAAAAAAAAAAAAAAAAAAAAAAAAAAGCTTTGTGTAACATTTATTTTATAATTCTTGATTTCATTGAATAATAAAAATTAACTTTTATTCATTTATCGATGATATATAAATGTACTATTTTTTTTTTTAAATAATCAATAATATTAACATTAATAAATTTTTTTATTAATATTTTATTTCTTATGTAAAATAACTTAATTATTATTAGTTATTGTGTGTAAAATATTATTATCATTGTATTTAAAATAACATCTTTATTATTAATAAAACTGTCATCTGTCATAAATATTAATATAAAATTTACTATAAATAATAATTAATATATTAATATATTTATAATAACCAATACCATATAAAACTTGTTTTTGTTCATATACTAATTAAATAATTTTAATTAATTAATTTTAAGAATAAACAATATAAATAATTAAATGAATTCCATATTTAAATAAATGTTATGATTTGATATTAATAAAATATAATAATATAATATTATATTATAAATAATAAACTTATTGTAATTATTTTTATTTATAATATTTATTATTTCATATATATTTATTATAATTTAATTTATTATATAAAAAGATTAAATTTAAATATTTTCATAATTATTGGATTTTTTATTTAATAATTTATAAAATTTAATATATATAAAATAAATAATAGTAATATTATTAATAATAGTATATAATAAAGTTTATAATCATTTATAACAATTATTATTTTAAAAAAAAAATTTATTATAACTTATTATTATCATAAGAATGCTTATTAGCCTTGTATTTATTGTTCATGGTAATATAGGGTATATTTTTTACATTTTTTATTAATAATTCTATATTAGTAAGAATAGTTAGTATAAAATACATATGGTAATAACAATTAATATTTTATTAAAAAGTTAAAATAATACAAAATAAAATAAAGTAAAATAATAATAATAATAATAATAATAATAAAATAAACTTTAATAATAAATAATATTATATTAATAAAAAGATATATTAAATTTATAAATTATATTAATATATTATTAAAAGTGTTTTATATAGAAAAGTTTTAATTTAAAATTCAAATATTATATTTAAATATTTTATATATTAATATAACAAATATAAAAAAAATAAAAAAAATCTTTATTAATATATAAAATAAAAATATTTTTAATTTTATTTTTTTTTAAAAAAATTTTTAAAAAGAATTGTTGTAACAATTTATAACATTTTTTTTTTTAAAAAAAAAAGTAAAGTTAATATTTATATTTAAGTTTTGTTATTTTAATAAATTACGTTAAACTGTAGAAATTTATTGTTATTTTACCAAAGTACATTAATTGAAATATATTGTATTTTATCAAATTACATTAAAATAATAGAAATATATTTTTACTTTAACAAATTACGTTTAACAATAGAAATATATTTTTATCTTAATAAATTACTTTAAACAATAGAAGTATATTATTGTTTTAAAAAATTACGTTAAACAATAGAAATATAAACAAAAAAATAATAAACATTTTATTTTTTAATAGATTTTAGGTAAAGTTAAAATTAATTGTTAAATATAAAATGTTAAATATACAAATTATACAATTTTCTTTTTTTATATTTTATTTTTTTTTATAATATTCCTACAAATAAATTTTAAACAATATTTACAGATACTAATATTAATAATATAAATTATTAGATTTTATTGTAATATATAACAAAAATGGCTAATAATATGAGAGGTGTCACAGGTATGAAAATATAATAGATATTAAGATTATAAATTAGTAATTTAAAAAAATATATATATATCATTCTTATTTATTTTATTTTCTATATTTTTTATATTTATACATATTATAATATTATAGCGTAAGTTATTATTTAAATAAATATATTAATTATTTATATTATATATATTGAGGAAATTATAACAATTTTAAAATATATAGCAACAAAAATAAAAAATAATAATTAACAAAGAAATTATAATATATATATGATGACGAGATAATACTAGAAGTTAAAAATGAACTAAATAACAATATAATTTCCATAAATATATAAGGAAATAAAAATAATAGTAATTACAAATAATACATATAATAATTTCAAAAGAATTTTAAAATATTTAAAACAACAACAAAAAAAAACTTGAAGTTATGGAAATAAAAAAAAAAAAAAAACGAATTAAGAAAATAATAAATTAATTTTTTTTTTCAATAAAAAATATAATTATTAAAATGACACATTTGTTGTTTAAAATGAATATATAATATTGAAGAGAAAATAAAAATACTAATAATTCAGTATTAATTAAAAATTAAATTATAAAAATTCAAAAAAATAATATTTTTATTACTTTTAACAAATATTATCAAATATTAATTTTAACAATTATAATATCATATATATTTAATAATAATATAATATCATATCATATATATATTTTTATATTTTTTTTTTAAATATAAATATTAAAAATTATATATTAAAAATAAATACTATTAAACGCTATTAATTATAGTCTTATCGGTTTAGTAAGTATTAAGAAAAAAAATAGTTAATATAATAATATATATATATTAATATATTTATATAATATTTTTATATTATTATTAGGCTGCTTTACTTTCAGTTGGTGTTCTTTTAGTTATATTATCATGTACCAACTTGACGTAATTATTTATATTTTTTTTTTTAGTTACTAATTGTCAAAATAATAAATATATAAAATAAAATATTATATGTTATAAGAATCATAATTATTAATATTTTTTATTTTAAATAATATAAATAAATATATCCTAAGTGAAAAGTAAGTAATTCATATATATTAAATATAGTTATTCTCGGAAAATATATATATATAATATTAATATTTCTACTTTTTTTTTATTTATTTAATTATTTTGATAAATAGCAAATTTTTACCATTGTTAGTTATTTTAACCTACTTCATTGCACCAATCCCAAATTTCATTGCTAGAAGATTAGTTGGTGGTGGTAGTAAAGGTGAATTTGAAGATGAAGAAGAAGTCAGGTAATTATTTTTATTTATATATACATTAATAGTTTTTATATATATATTATTGATATATTTATTATATAATTATAGTACTACTAGAGAATATGGTAATTTCATCACTGGTATTTTATTTGTCACTGGTATTGCTATTCCTTTAGTATTATTACACTCTGATATGGTAAATTATTTTTTTTAACTCATAGAATTTATTTAATTTATTAAGAACATAAATTAATTATAATTATATATATTATTTCAATTTATCAATAAAAATAGATTAATGTATTATCTACAATTCTTTCTTTAATTGGTGGTTTAATGATCTTCTGTTCCTTCTTAATTTACGCAAAATTGTTCCTTAACAGCAATAGTGATAATGAAGGTCTTTAAATAAAAAATTAAATATATATATATATAAATAAACAATTTTTTTTTGTTTATATTTCTTTTCAAGCATTTATTCAATCAAATCATATTCTATTAAATAATTTTTAAGAAGTTTTCATTAATTATAATAATATATTTATTCTTTTTTTTTTAAAAAAAAAAAATAATAATAAATATATTAATAAATAATAATTAAAATAATCTATATGTAAAAAAGAAAACAAATAAGAAATATTAAAATACTATTTATTTATTATCATAATATAATTTAATAAAACATATTTATATTTTATTTTAAAAGCATTTTTTTTAACAGATATGCTTTATATTTTTATTTAATTAGATAAATTTAACTATTTTTTTTTTCTTTTTTTTTTTTTTTTCCTTTTTTCATCAATATATATATATAAAAATATTATATATTAAATAAAATCAGTATAAAAAAAAGAATAATATATATATTTTTTCTTTATTTAATTGTTTTTATAATTATTATTATAAGATTATAATGTAAAGAATCATATTATATAGTTAGTTTATATATTTTGTAAATAAATATTTACTTTTAAAACTAAATACTTAAGAAAAATAATTTTTTATTATGATTTGATTAAAGGATACATCCTTTAAATAAATATAAATGTGTAAATTTTATTTTATATAATTTTTTTTTTTTTTTTAATTTAGATTTAAAATAATAAAATAATAATAATAAATAAAAATCAAAGTAAAAAATTTATCCAATAAAATTAGAGTTTAATATATTGATTATTATTATTTTAATTATAATTAATTTATAGTTTTTAAAAAAAAAAAAAAAAAAAAAAAATAAAAAAATAAATTATAATAATACAAATGCCTTTTTTTATAAATTGAAAAAATTGAAAATTTAATGATAATAAAAGGAAAGAAAATTGAATTATTATATATAAAACTTATTTAACTTAAAAGAAAAAAAAGAAAAAAAAAAAAAGAAAAAAAAAAAAGAAGAAAAAACATTTTATATTTTTTTTATCTTTTTTTTATATATATTTTTTAATTAATAATTAAATGTTTTAATTTTTAATTCTATAATTTTTAAAATATATAAAGTAGTATATATATATATATATATATAAATAATATCAATCATTAATTAATCATTTAACATTTAATAATTATAATTAATAAAATAATAAAAAATATTATCTTCTTTTTTTCTTCTTCTTTTTTTTTAAATTAATAAATTATTAATCTCAAAATGAATTTTACTTCAAATAGTAAGAAAAAGAGACGTTCACAACAGAAAAAGACGATAGAATCGGCAAAGAAGAAGCGAAAAATTAGTCCAGTAAAAACAAAACAACAACAAATTAATTCTGAAAGATTCAGTTTTTTTATAGATATATTAAATTCAAAAAAGGATAATAAAAATAATGAAAAGCCTTTAATAATAAAAGAAAATAATTCAAATAATTCAATCATTCCTGAAAATAAAGAAAACAATTTTAATAGTATAAATGATCCAATAAATACCAATTCTTTGAAAGAATTAAACAATGAAAAAAACAATGAAACAATATCTTATGAAGTTATTAATAATACTATATTAGAAGATATAAATTATATATTTGAAGATGAAGGAATTGATATTAAAGTTCAAAATGAAAATGTTGATGAAACTATTTTTAAGAAGGAAGAAATTGAAAAAGCAATAATAACTGGAAAAGATAAAGAAGATAAAGAAATACGAAATAATAATTTAAAAGAATTAGATGATGCATTAGAAGATAATGAAGATGTAACTTCTAAAAAATATTTATTAAAGAAACAAACAATGAAATTAAAAGAAAACAAGATTATAGAACGTAATATTAATTTAATATTGAATAAAAACAAAAGTTTAACGGGAAAAAAGAAAATAAATAAGAGAGAAATAGATATAGTTAATCAATTTCAATTAAATACATTAGGCTACATAAATTATTACTTAAAAAGACAAAAAGAAATTACTATAGCTAACAAGAAATTACAAAAAAATGGTAATATATTTAATTTAGATTCAGACGAATTGGAAAAATTAATAGATCAGGAATGGCTAATACTAGAGAAATCTATAAAAGATAAAACTATAAAAAATTCAGTGAATAAAGAAACAAAAAAAGTTAAAAAATTATTAAAGAATAAAAAAGTAAATCGAAACATTTTAAATGAAAATGGAAATATACCAGAAAATAATAGTAATTTTTTAAATCTAATAAACGACAAAAATAACAATAATAATAACAATAACAATAATAACAACGATAATAATAATAATAATAATATACCAAATATACCAGATTCAGAAATGATTAAACAAGAATTAAAAGAATATACTGAATTAAACTTATTAGCTGAAATATATAATGATTCAAAATCACTACCTATACCCCATTTTTCAGTAATCAAACATCCTCCAAATGCATTTTCTTTTTATACAAAAGATAACATTAGTAAGGTTACAAAAAAGAATCCTTCTTTATCTAGAAATGAAGCATTAAAAATTGTTGCAAAAAAATGGAAAAAAATTAGTAAAGAAGAAAAAAGTAAATATATAGAAAAAGCAAAAGAATATAAAGATGATTATGAAAATTTAATAAAATATGCTTATTTACAAAGAGCATTAATAAATAATCCTAATATTTCAAGATTAGTTTTAGAATATCAATTAAAAGAAAATAAAGGTAATAAATAAAAAAATTTTTTTTTTTATATATAATTATTTAATATTTTATTTATATAATAATTAATATTATAAATTTAATATATATAATATTCATAAAGTGAATAGAAATGATCAAGAAAATGATATAAATGATGTAAATATTAATTTTAGAGAATTAGAAAATGAAGAAGAAATAATGAGAGCATTTCAATATATAGTAAAAAAGTTTCCTCAAGGATATCCATTAGCATCTCCATTATTAAGATTCCCTGAACGAGGTATAACACAAAGATTTAAAAAAAGTCAAAATCAATCAATTGAAGATTTAAGTGAAAATGAATTACCCAATAAAAAATCTGAAAAATTTAATATTAATATTAATATCAAACCAAAAGTACAAGCTTTTGATTACTTTGTAAAAGATCGTTATAAATTAATATTAAAAGCAACTCCTACATTATCACTTTCTGACCTTTTTGATGAATTAATGAAAGAATGGAAATATTTGAGTTATGATGATAAGTTGCCATACATTTTATTAGAAATTAAAGATATTAAAAGATATTATAAAGACCAATGTGAAATATCAAAAGAAAGACGAGGTAAAAAACGTAAAATAACTACAGAAGATGATATTGAAACTATTACTATTCTTGAAGATGGAACAATGATAAATATTAATGGAAATAATAATAATAATGATAATGAAGATAATGATAATAATAATAAAGATAATGAAGATAATGAACATATTTCAGAAGAATTAAATAATATACAAGTATCAACGAATAAAGTAACTGAAAATTCGAGAAGAAATAGACATATTATGATTAAAACTAGAAAACAACAATCATCAGAATTGCAATTACAACAAAATCAACAAAAATCGCAATATTCATTATATTCAAATGAAAATTCAACTCTTATTGAAAATTCAGAAGATGAACAAGAGTATGCTAATAATTTACTTTATATTAAAAAGAATAATAATATATATCAGGAAGGAAATCCAAATAATCCAGATAATCAAAATAATAATAATAATAATAATAATTTAATGAATAGAAATCTTAATGAAATGGAAGAAACTTATGTTGATTCAGATACCAGTGAAGAGTATTTAGCAATTGATGATGTTAGTAGAAAATTTTATTTTGGAAATTATAATAACGAAGAATTAAATAATACTAATATGAATAATATGAATAATAATACCCAAATGAATCCATATGATAATTTTAATATTCAATCTAGTATTAATTATAATAATACCAATAATCCTAAAGATGATACATTTATTCCTGTTATTGAAAGTAATGATAATAGTTCATTAAATTATTCGTTATCTCAGGATACAATAATATATAATCCTCAGGAACAAGATATAGACTCCAATGAAAATAATAATAATAATAATAATAATAATAATAATAATAATAATAATAATAATATATCATCAGACGTTCAACTTTTTCAAAATAATGAAAATGAAAATGATAATATAGTCAAAAAATCATCATTAGAGTTTATAAATAATAAAAATAAATCACAATCATTAATAAGTAATGAAAGTAATAAATCAGAATTTTTAAGTCCAAACACTTTGATAAAAAATTCATATGCCCATTTATCTCAAGCATCATCTTCTAGTACTATTGATAGTTCACCAAATCAAAAAAATATATCATTAAATAAAAAGAAAAAAGATTTAATACAAAATCAAAATCAAAGTAAAAATAAAAAAATATTACCATCACAAAAAACTAAATCAAAAACTAAT
>MCFG01000187.1:105000-107500 GCA_002104895.1 Anaeromyces robustus | reverse complement strand
TATATTTTTCTTTTAAAAAAAATAATAAAAGTTTACTTCATTACTTGCTAATGTTAAAGCATATAATAATAAAGACCAAGTATGTATTTTTACTTTATTATTGATTAAAAAGAAATATAAATAAGTATTTTACTATTGAAATATTCATAATTATAATTTCTATATACAATATTTTATTCAAAAAAATTTTATATATATCTAATTAAAAACTAAAGGGAAAAGGAAAAACATTAGAAAATATCGAAGTAATTTTAGGTGAAACTCATCATGATTTATATAAACAATTCGAAAAACTACTACGGATATATTAAGATATATAATTATTAAATAATAAGATCAATGAAGACTTTTTTAACCTTATTATTATAAATTGTTAAAGTTCTTTTCTTTATCTTTTATTAACTATAAAATCATAGATAATTTGTATATTATTACCATTTACAGTTAATGCTTTTACCATATTATTTTGATATTAATTTTTTTAATAATTATTAAATTAGTAATTATCACAGAAAATCAACAACATCAACAACAATAACAATAATAATGATAATAAGAAAAAATGTATAAGTTTTTTTTTGTTGCACAAATTTTAGTAAAATCTTGCTTTAATAATATTATGTTTAATATTTAAATTTTATCAAAATAGTACATAAGAAATATTACAATAAATCATTAATGAAGAGTGAAATAGAAAATTTGTATTTTTTATTATATCTTGAATTAATATATATTTATATATTTAATTATCTTTCTAATAAAAATAAAAAAATATATATTTCAATATTTATTATGTGAAAATAGCAAAGACACAATGGAACTTATATATGCAAAAATTTTTGTTTATTGCTTTTTTTTTTTTTTTTTTTTCTTCTAACTTCAAATATACAATCAAATGGTTTTTGACATATTTATTATTATTATTATTATTTTCTTTTGTTTTACTTATATATCTATTTTTATTTCATATCCATTTATTTATTTAATATGAAAAAGATGAAAAAGAGATTATATATTATATAAAAGATTAAATATTTTAAATAAAAAATATTTATAAATAATGTATATGAAAAAAACATATATAATAAGGTATAATTTTATAGTTATTTTTATTATTATTATTAATTTTTTTTTTGAAAATTTTCTTAAAATTTCTTATATAACAAAAGTTGATATTAAAAGGATAAAATTTATGTTTTATTTATGTTATAAATATTTATGCCATGGGATATGTTAAATTATTTATAATGGTACTTTTCCATATTCCATATTTCTATATTTTGAATTAGTTATCCAGTATATTCCTTTATCAATCCATTGCCTACCATATATATTTTGAATGCTAAATAAATCACTTGAATATAGTAGTCCTGACGAATAAAACAGCGCCACTATTATCAGAGTACAATATAAACACTTATATATATAATATAGAAAAATAAAAAACATTTTATTTAAATTGATGAATAAAATTTAAAAAATATTATATATTAAATATTAAAAAAATATAATACTAATAATTGATTAAAAAAAAAAAAAAAAAAAAAAAAATCTATTACTAAATGAATTAAATTTATAAATAAATTCATTATATAACAGAAATTGTCTATTTTATTTTTTTTTTGAAATTTTTAATTTTTTTTTATTTATTTATTTATCTACTTATTTATTTTTTATACTATATCGAAAAAAAATAATTACTGGTTTATGACGTAACATTAATGCTAAAATATATAACATTAAGAAGAGAGAAGGTGAATTTGGGAAAGGAAGTAAAAGTAAGACAACAAACCATTGCATACAATAGGCCATTTTTTTTAATTTTTTTTTATTTTATAATTATTTAGTATTTTTAGTTTAAATTTAATATATTTTATGTTATATTTTTTTATGCTTTTATTTTATTTTATTTTTATTTTTTTATTAATATATAAGAATTATTAATATTTATATATTAATATTTATTTATGATAATTTTTTTTTAATTTAGATTGCGTTATGTGATTATTACATGGTTTTTTTTATTATATAATAATAAAAAAAAATAGTATTATATATATATGACATAAAAAATTTTGATTAAAGTAATTTGTTTTACCAATACATTTATAATTAAATTATTAAATTATAAATTTAAAAAAAATAAATTACAATAAATATATATATATATAAAAATAAATTACAATAAATATATATATATAAAGTTTTTTTTTTATATATATAAAAAATATTACTATTTTATATATATTATTTTTTAAAAGAATTAAAATATGTACTATTTTTTAAATATTTTTTTTTCACTATAAAAACAACAACAACAACAACTATAAATTGTATGAGATAAAGTATTTGTTCTTAATATTAAAATTTGGTATTATTAATAAATGTGTTGTAATTGTTATTATTTATTTTTATTATTGTTGTAATTGTCCTAATCTTTGCTATTATTATCAATAGTAATAGTAGAATCTGTTACAGATACATCATTATTATTTGTATC
>MCFG01000187.1:0-100000 GCA_002104895.1 Anaeromyces robustus | reverse complement strand
GAAGAAATTCCTCTTAAAAGATGATTAAAAAGTGAATCAAGGAAATGATTAATAAATGAATCTTCTCCATCACTATCTTCAATTGTAATTACATCAACATCCATTTGTTCATTATTTTGTTGTTCCATGTTTTTTTCTTGTTTTTTTTGCTTTTTTTCTTTATTAATTTAAAATTTTATTGTAAAAAAAAAGAGTAAAAAGAAGGAAATTATATGAATTAATAAAACTAAAAGGAGAAAAAAGCTTTAATTCAATAAGAATATAGCGTCTTAATAATTCTGTCATATTATTATTACTATTATATATATTACCATTTTCCTTTTTTAAAGAAAACTTTATAAATTCAACAATAAATTTTAACGATCTTTCGGCAAAAATATGGCCTCTTTTAATAACTAAAATTTTATTTAAATTTCTAAGAAATTCTTTTATAAATAATTGCTCAGTTTCTTCATTTTTACAATTCTTTTGTATAATTTTTCTTAAAGCAGCTGCATTCTTTCTATGCGTTGCCAGTGAACGTTGTGCATCTTGAAAAATATTTGGAATTTCACTTAAAAATCCTTCTGCCGTCATTTTAAAGTATTTTTATTATTAAAATATTAAAATAGATTTTTATATTTTTCTCTACTCTTTATTCATTTATTGACAGATATGTTAAAAAATATTTTTATTATTAATTAATAGAAGTTCGAACAGTGCCAAAATTAAATTAAAAGAAATTAAAAAAAATATGTAAATAAATTTATTATCCACGTGATATCATATATTTATTTGAAAAAAAATTAAGAGAAATTATATCTCTACTAAAATGGAAGATTCAGATAATAAAAGGAAAAGGTAAAATTAGAAATATTATTATACCATATATATATATATCTTATAATAATATATATGGTAGTAATTTTAATATAAAATAATATATAAATATTTTTAAAAATACTTTTTTAATTTTTATTATTAAATTTTCTTCTTTCTATAATAGAGGAGAAAGTATTATAACCGCTTCAAATCCTGATAAAAAAGTAAAAAGTGATTCAATCATAATAAATAATGATGCTTTAGATTCTTTAAAGAAATCCAATGATTTTAAAAATGATTTTCCCTATGAGAAAGATGTAGGAATTTTAAAATTTATCAATAATACGAATCCAGGTTTTACAGTTTCTTTAAAACAAAGGTATCTTGTAATTATTTGAAAATATTTATAACATATGAAAAATATTTTATTAATATATATTAAATATATATTAAATATATATTAAAAAATATAATTTATTCTTTATGTCGTTAAGATATAATGATTTTCTTGTAAATGAAATAGATGAAAAAGGAAATATTGTTCATTTAACAAGTCTTGAAGTTGAAAAAAAAGTATATATAAATATATAAATATCTATCTATCTATATATATTTTTTCTGATGAATAAATCTAATTTTTTTTTTTTATTAAGGAAGAAGAAATTGAAATAGATGAAAATTTATCACAAGAAGAAAAGGATAATAGAGCATTTGAATCACTGAAGAATTATATTAAAAATAACGATATAATTGAGCAAATTAAAAAAATTGTTAATGCAAATGGAAAAGATGATTCTATTGTTACTACTGAAGTAATATATACTTATAAATATAATTTTTAAATAAAGTATATCATTAAGTTTATTTATTATATAAATAATTTTGAATAAAGGATATTCCTAACAAGGATGAGAGAACAAAACTTCATCAATTTTTTAGAAAACATTTTTCTAATAGAATAGAAACGGAGACTAAAAGGGATACTGTTAAAATTAGTATTCATTGGGCGAATGGTAAAGGAACTGATATGCGTTCTTCACAAAAAGGAAACAACTATTGGAAACAATTGGGTGGTGAATTTTGTCAATTTACTATGTATAAATCCAATAAAGAGACCATGAATGCCATTAATATTATTGCATATACATTATAGTAATAAATACTTTTTTTTTTTTTTTTTTTTTTGTTTTTTTTTACAATTATTATACAATACACATTAAACCCCCAAAAAAGCATGATAAAAATATTGTATAATAATTTTTTTTTTAACTTTTAATTTATCAATAGTTCAACACCAAAATGTTTTGGTATAGCGGGAACAAAAGATAAACGTGGAATTACTGTTCAAAATGTAACAGGATATCATATGACACCTGAAAAAATTGAGAAAGCAAATAAAAATTTATTAGCCCAAGGTATTCAATTAGGTAATTTTAAATTTGTGAAACGTGGATTAAAACTTGGAGATCTTAAAGGAAATTTATTTAATATAGTTTTACGGTAAATTTTAAATTTTAATAAATACTTTATTGTATAAAGAAATATATTCAATTTACTTATTTTTTATTTTTTCATATTTTTATTTATTTTTTTATTTATTTTATATTTTGTAAAAGTAAACTCTCAGTTGATAATATAAATATTATTGATGATGCAATAAGTTCTTTGAAAAATATTGGGTTTTTAAATTATTTTGGAATGCAAAGATTTGGTACAACTTCATTACCAACATATGAAATTGGAAAAGTAATATTAAAAAAAAATTGGAAGAAAGCTGTGGACTTAATATTAATGGAAAAAATAGGAGGTTTTTTTTTTTTTTTTTTTTTTTTTTTTTTTTTTTTTTTTTTTTTAATTATATATTAATTAATAATGTTTAATTGATATTACTAAAATTTTTATTAGTAATATATAGAAATTAATTCTATTATTATTATTATATAATTATTATTATATAATTATTATCATTATCATTATCATCATTATCATTATTATCATTATCATTATTATCATTATCATTATTATCATTATCATTATTATCATTATCATTATTATCATTATAATTTTTAATAGAGAGTGACAAAGTTAATAAAGCAAGAAGAATATGGAAAGAAACACATGATCCTAAAAAAGCATTAGAAGAAATGCCAAAAAATTGTACAGCTGAAAGTGCAATTTTAAGAACGTTTGAAAAAATGGGACAAACAAACGTTTATAGTAATGCACTTCTTAATGTATGAAAATATTAAAATATTATATAGTTATGCAATATTATAAAAAATATTTATATATATATTTGTATATTTAATATTTCTTATAATAGATACCAAGAAATCTTAGAATGATGTATGTTCATGCATATCAAAGTTATATTTGGAACATGGCTGCCACTTATCATATTGAAAAATATGGTTATAAGCCTGCTGTTGGTGATCTTGTTATTACTGAGGAAAAGCAAAAATCAATGGATGATAAAAAAAAAAGAAATCAACATAAAGAAAGACCTGATATTATTACATCAGAAAATATTAATAAATATTCAATTTATGATATTGTATTACCAATGCCTGGCCATGATATTATTTATCCGGACAACGAAATAAAAGATTATTATGAAAAATTATTAAAGAAAGATGGTATAAATCCAAAGGATATGAAAACTGTTAATAGGTATATATATAAATGCAAATATATATAATTTGTTTGATGCTTGATTCTTAATTTATTTGCATATTTAAAAATAGAGAGTATTTCCTTCCAGGAAGCTATCGCAAATTAATTGTTAAGCCTGGAAACGTTGAATGGTATTATATATATATTTAATTTATTTAATTATACAATTTTATAATGTAATTTTATATACTAATTGTAAAAAAAAAAAAAAAATTAAAAGGTCTGTTATCGGTTATAATGATGAAGATGCAGATCTTGCAATATCAGATTTAGATATTATTAACGGAAAACAAGCTCCAACTAATATTCCCAGTAAGTATTAATACAAATAATGTTTTAAGTAATAATTTCATTATATTATTATTAATAAAATATATATTATTATATTTATTGATAAATTTAAAGATGGAAAATTCAAAGCTTTACAAATATCATTTTCTTTACCTTCTTCAAGCTATGCTACAATGGCATTAAGAGAAGTAACTAAAATGGATACATCTATTAAGAGTTTAAAAGAAAATGGAGAATCTATAGATTATTAATAATTTTTCTCTCTATATAATTTAATTATATTTTAAATATTGTTAGTGTTTATTTTTATTTTTTTTAAACTTCTTTAATTCTTTTATCCATTTTCATTACATTTTCTTTACCTTTTTTCTTTTATATTATTTAAAATTTTACTATAATTTATAATAAATAATAAAAATTATTTCTGTAATATTACAATTTATTTTATTATGTAATTATATTTATTTTTTATATTGAACATAAATAATAAACTTTATTTATATATATTATTTAAATGCTTTGAATATATATCTAAATTCATACAATAATTTTTATAATTATAATTAAAAGGATTAATATCTATTTAAAAAAATTTTTTTTTATTAATTTTTTTTTTTTTTATTTTTTTATTTTATTTTTATTTTTATTTTTATTTTTTTTTTCATTTATTTTGCATATTTTGATTTTATTTTGTAATAATCATTTAAGTATTTTTGATTCCTAAAATAATTAGAAAGAAAACCTTTAAAAATAACATTCTAACTGATTATTTTAAAAATTGTATTAAATAATAATACAATATATATATATATATTTAAAAATATATATATATATATAAATTATATTATAATAATAATAATAATAATAATAAAATAAAATTGCTATTTTTTAATTAAAAAAATTAATAAATCATTTTCTAAATAGATTATAGAATATATTGTTTAAATATATTATATTACGTAAATTAGAAAAAAAATAAAATAATTTAAATAATTAAACAATCAATAAAATTCATTTATAGATGATGAAATTTTAAAATTATAATATATTTTATTCTTTTTTATTTACAATTATTTTTTTTTAATTTGAAGGATGTATTGTTAATAATATACTTTTTTTTTTATAAAAAAAAAAAAAAAAAAAAAAAAAAAAAAAAAAAAAAAAAAAAAAAAAAAAAAACATTTATACTTGATTTCTCTTTTCTTCTTCATTTTAATTTTTAAAAATTTAATTTTATATTATAATTTTTACTTAGATTTTATATTATTATTATTATATATAATAATAAAAATCAATTATAATTATAGTAATATTAATAGAATATTAATAATACCATATATAATTTTTTTAATATTATAAATTTAAAAAAATAATATAATACCCATAAATTAGAATTTGATTTCTATTAATATTTATAAAAATTAAAAAAATCTTTAAAACAATAATTAAAAACAATAAGATATTTATTTAATAATAATAATAATAATAATAATAATAATAATAATAATAAAACAATAATATATAATTAAATTTTAATTTAATAACAATTATTATATTTTTACAATAAAATTATAATAAAAAATCACCAACATTTTATAAATTATTATTATAATAATAATATAATTAAATAAAATTATTTTTATAAAGAGATATATATTTAATTATAATTATAATAACAATAACAATAATAATAATAGAATATATATAAAAATAAAAAATAAAATAAAAAATGGAAGTTTTTCATACCCTTGTTAGAAAAGTTGCAAGGGCTTACTATGAGCCCCAATATATTGTTGTTCTTGATTTATTATCAACAGATGGAGTTACTTCGTAAGAAATTCTAATTTTTATTTATATATTTATTTGTGTAATATAAACCTATATATTAAAATATAAAAAAAATTATAATAAAGATTAAAAGAAGAAGATATAGCAAATAAGGTAAAACTCGGTACGAAAGAAATTCAAAAAATTTGTGGAAAATTAAAGGATGATCGACTAATAAAATCGTAAATTTCAATAATTTAAAATTCAATGTTATTTTCATAATCATAATAAATAATTAATAATTACCAATTAAAATATAAATATATATATAGAGAACCTAAGCAAGAACCAAGAAGAGATGGTAGAATGGGAACAAAACAGTATTATTACATAGATTATAAATTATTTGTTGATACAGTGAAATGGAAAATACATCAAATGACAAAAAAAATTAGTGAAAAAAGAGAAAATGTAAAAATACAAATCAATAATTAACTATAATAATTAATTTTTTAAATTATTTTTTTATAAAATTAAATAAAGATTTAACAATATATGTTATACTGGATAAAATTATCGTTACTTTGATTTAATTATTTAGGAACTTCAAAATAAAGGATATAGATGTCCTAAATGTGAAAGAAAGATTTCACCTTTAGATGCAATGAGATATATCGATCCTGTTACAAATTTATTTGTGTGTGACTATTGTGAAGAAGAATTGATACAGGAGAATAATGAAGAATCAGAAAATGCGAGTCAGGAATTATATTCAAGGTTATTATGATTATATCATTATTATCTTCATGTTCATTGATATATAATAATAATACTAATAATAATAATAATAATAATAATAATAATAATAATAATAATAATAATAATAATAATAATAATAATAATAATAATAATAATAATAATAATAATAATAATAATAATAATAATAATAATAATAATAATAATAATAATAATAATAATAATAATAATAATAATAAATGAATAAAATAAATAAATAGGCTTATGCTTCAAAGTGGGCCTATATTAGATTTACTAAAAATGACAGATAAATTAGTTATACCAAATTATACATCTTCAACGTCAGGAAATACAACAGTTACAGAAAAAATTAATTTATCAAGTAAATTGTTTTTTAAAAAGTTATATATAAAATATATTAAAGAATTTATATATTTGTGTATATACCTATATTATTAATATTATATTTACTTTTTTTTTATTTTATCCTTTTTAATAAGATCAACGTGATCTTAGAATTGCAGAGGATACAGAGGATATCATTGGTGAAGTTGTAGTTGAATTTCAAAATACAGATAATGCATCGGCAAGAGAAAAACAAGAAGAAGAAAATAAATTAAAGAGGTAAATTTATCTTTTATCTTTTTTATATACTATAATGAATAAATCAATGATATGATATTATAATAATAATATTAATATTTATGATAAATATTATAATTTAAAGAAAACAAAATGAATTACCAGTATGGTATCAATTTAGTACAGTAACAGGTGAAAGAGTAGCACCTGGACCAGAAGAAAATGAACCAGATAAAGAAGAAGAGGAAGTAGAAAAGAAAAAAAATACATTATTAATTGATGAAGATCTTGATGATTCATGTAAGTTACATATAGTAATAATAAATAAATAAATAAATAAATAAATAAATAAATAAATAAATAAATAAATAAATAAATAAATAAATAAATAAATAAATAAATAAATAAATAAATAAATAAATAAATGAATAAAAATAAATAAATAATGACTTTTTATAAAAATAAAAGATTTAGATGATTTTTATGATCAATTAAAATTATCTTCAAATGATAATATAAAATTAATATTGACTCCAATAAGTGAATATCAAGATAGTGATGATTCTTCAACTGAAAATGAAGATTTTGTTGAAGTAAATATTAAGAAAAATGATGAAGTCGATACTAATAAAAGGCGAATTGATTCAACAGATGAAATGGGAAGTGATTTGGATGATGAAAATGGACAAAGGTAATAAATAAAATATGATATAATAATATGAATATAAATTAATTCATATAAATAATAAATATTTTAAAATATATCTATATAAAAAATATAGAAAAAAAATGAAAATTGAACAAATGAATACACCAACATCTTTGGTAAGATTAATAATTTGATAAATAATAAAGAATATTTTATTTTTATTAATACTATTTTAAATTATAATATATAATTTTATAGAATGATGAGGATGCGTCTAGTGATTATAATGATAATGAATATGATGATCAATGTAAGTAATTTAAAAAAAAAAAAATTATTCAACATAAATAAATAGATTACTAATTTTTTTTTTCTTTTAATATATATAATATTGTAGCTGAATAACATAATTAATGACTATATTTTAGAAAAAAAAATTTTTTTTATTTAACCGTAAATACTCATTAAATATTTAATGAGTTTAAATAATCATGTCATATTAAAAAAATGTATTATATAAAGATTTATTATATTATAGTGTGAATATATAATATAATATATATTATAATAATATATACTTTTTTTTTTTTTTTTTTTTTTTTTTTTTTTTGTTTAATTAGAAAATGTCTTTAAATTTTATCTTTTATTATTATGATATGAGTAATACTAATAATAATAATAATAATAATAATAATAATAATAATAATAATAATAATAATAATAATAATAATGGAAATAAATTAGTAATTAATAAATAAAATATTATTAACATATCGATTAACAATTATTTAAATATAAAAAAAATTTTTTTAATAGATAATAAAGATAATTGAAATGAGCATAACTTTTTCATATTTATTCTATTATTTTATTATATTTTTGAGAATTTAGTTTAAAATAAGTCATTACTTTTAATAATATAATAAACTTTATCAATTTGATTAATATAATAAATAAAATAAAATAAAAAATAAAAGAGAAACCATAATTATAAGAATATATTAACCATAATTATAATAATATATTAAAGTCATTTATTTTAATAGTTCATATTTTTAATAATATTAATTATATAATTTTGTTTATTAATTTTGATTATATTTTATTTTAATTTTTTTTTCTTTCTTTTTTTAAAGAAGTAAACAATAAATTGAATAATAAAATAATTATTAGGAAAATTTTTTTTCTATTCTTTTTAAATTTAAAGAAAAAAATAAATAAATCAGATTTTCAATTTATTATTAGATTGATGATTACTAATTAAAATAATTAACTTAAAACATAAATTAATAAATACATTTCAAATAAATTTTATATATAAATAAATATATTTCTTCTATTATTATTATTATTTTATACTAATTGTATAATTCCAATTTAATTGTTTTTATATAATGAATAAAAAGTTTATGATAAATCCATTTCGGTTTTTGTTTCCTTTTCTGATATTTTTTGTAATAATTCTTTGGCCTTGAGTGTTGGACCTGAAATAAGCTCGACATTCTTTTTGATAGTTTTGATATTTTGTTGTCTTTCGTGTTCTCTCTTTCCCTTCATTCTGTTCTTGTAGAATACTCTTTCACGACGTTGACGAATTTCTTGTACTCTCTTCATAGCCTTTAAGGTAGTAGCCATCATATCACGATCATAACGAACTGGAATGTTACGACGCTTTTCAAATTCAAATGTAGAATCCTAATGATAAAATTTAGTTATTTTTTATTTTATTATTTATATTAATTATTAAAAAAAGTTACAAATTTTTTTTATTATATAAATATATATATATATTTTTTTAATTAATAAATATATTTTATATTAATTTATTATT
The DNA here is from genome assembly GCA_002104895.1 of Anaeromyces robustus. Taxonomy (NCBI): domain Eukaryota; kingdom Fungi; phylum Neocallimastigomycota; class Neocallimastigomycetes; order Neocallimastigales; family Neocallimastigaceae; genus Anaeromyces; species Anaeromyces robustus. The sequence goes on along the minus strand of MCFG01000187.1, from coordinate 90,650 downwards.
AAATAAAAATTTATTATACTTACAATAACCATTTCCTTTCCAGCGGCTTTTCTGAATGCCTTAGTCCAACGGACCTTTCTTGGATTACGCTTCATCTTAAAGGATTTATGGCATTTTGAACGACAAAATCTAAATACCTATTAATATTCAAATATTATGTTATCAATAATTTAATAATTATATTTAATAAAATTATTTTTTATTCCAAAAAAAAAATAATAATAATTGTTTAAATTAACAAACTTTTCTATTATTAAAATCTATAATTTGAAATTATCTAATTAATTTTACTTTTATATTTTATATTTTTATTTATTTAAAATAATTATATTAATTATTATATTTAATAAAATTATTTTTTATTCCAAAAAAAGAAATAATTATTTAAATTAACAAACTTATCTATTATTAAAATCTATAATTTGAAATTATCTAATTAATTCTACTTTTATATTTTATATATTTTATTTTTATTTGTTTAAAATAATTATATTTTTTATATTATTTTGATTATTGATATTTTTTATAAAACTTATATTGATTATAATTGAAATCTAAAATTTGAAATTATTTAATTATACTTTAATGTTCATTTTATTCTTTATTTCTATTTATTTAAAATATTTATGGTTTAAATATTATTTTGATTATTGATTATTTTTTTTTATAAAACTTTATATTGATTATAATTGAAATTTTAAAACATAAATAGTACTTTGACTATAGATTTTCTTTCATAAAAAATTATTAATCAAAAATTTCCAATTTTGAAATTGTTCTGATTTATACCTTACTATCATTACGAACAAATGTAATACCATGTCCTGGATATATAGTGGACGAACAGAAGTAACACTTCTCTAAACGCATGATTTATATTATTATTTATAAATTAATGGTATATAAAAAAAATCAAAAAAATAATTTGATTATAATAATTTCAATAAAAAAAATTTTTTTGTCCTTAATTTCAAAATACTTTTACTTAAATATTTAAATTATAATAATATTTTTTTTAAAAAAAAAAAAAATTAAAAAATTGATTTTTAACCAATCATCATCGGTTAAATTTTAATAATATAAAAAAATTTAAAAGTAAAAAAAAAAATAAAATTAAATATTAAAATTTTTTAAAAAAAATTATTATTATAATTATAGATTTTTAATAAAAAAGAAAAAAAAAAGAAATAAGAGAAAAATAATAATAAAAGAATATATATATATATATAATAATTATTTTTTTTATTTAATGCTAAAGATATATATTTATATATTTTATTATTAATTATATAAAAAAAAATATATATACACAAAAGGTTTTATTTTATATAATAAATAATTTTTATATCTATATTTTTATTATTATAATTATAATGTATTTTTTTTTTTTTTTTCTTAATAAAATTCTTTTGGAATTAATTTTTTTACCGTTTCTCTCACTATTTATATATATGAAAATAATTTATAAATATAATACAAAATAAAATATTTTGAAATAAATAATTTAATAAAAAAAAAAGTGAAAATATAATAACTTTTTATTTTATTTATATTTGTTTTACTATATCAAATATTTATTATATGTTAATTTTTTATTATTATTATTATTATTTTATTTATTATTTATATTAAATAAATTTACAAAGAGAAGTTAAAAAAAAGTGATGTATATATTTAAATATGTTATACTTGTAATTAATAATTAAAATATATTTTTTGATACAAACTATTTATAATGAATTATTTAATAAATATTTTTATTTTTTTAAAAAAGAAATAAGAAATAAGAAATAAGAAATAAGAAATAAGAAATAAGAAAAAAGAAAAAAAAAAATAACAAAAAGGTAAAAAAAAAAAAAAAAAAAGGGAAATAAATATAATTTTTAATAAGATTTTTTTTTTTTTTTTTTTAAAAAAAAAGGAAATACATTCAGATGTGTTACAAAATAGAACAAAAACTATAAAAATGGTAATCAAATGAAATGAATTCTATTGTGATTAAATTGTATATAAATGATTATTTTGATTTTAAATTTAGATTATTTTCAATTTTCAGTACTATTAATAATAAACAATAAGTAAATATATACATAATAATAAAGTAATTATCAAAATAAATCATTAATATTTTATTTTATTCATATTAATTATTATATCAATAATTATGTTATTTATAAATTTATAAGTACCTATTTGTTTTTTTATTTAACCAAGCCATAAATTTTTTATTCTTTTCACTTTTTATTATTTCCGATTTTTTCTGTATGGAGTCAACTTTTGATCCATATTTTATAAAGTAATCTTCTGTATCAGTTACATACTTTATTTGGTAATTCTTTGGACAAATTAAAAATTTTAATCCAGATTTATTTATCGAATATTCAGGTAATTGAAGATGATTTACATATTCAGGATTTGATTTAAGATTTCTATTAATATTAGCAACAAAACAACAACAACAACAACAACAATAATAATAATAAATAATATAATAAATAATAATAATTAATAATCATACATTAATTATAATAAAAAACTTTTATTTAAATTTTTTTTCTTATTATTACATAAATATTTCTTTTACCTTTTCAAAAACGGTGTTTTAATTTTGTTTAATTTTTGAATATCGTCATTTTCAACTTGTAATAAACAGAATGATTTTATAAAATCTTTCCATTTTTTTAATTGAACTGATATATTTTTCATTTTGTTTATATCATTAGATTTAATTAATTTAATATTCAAAACTTTCTTAGATGTATTCTTTTATATATTATATATAAATGAAAGGATTAAATTTTTATATAAATATTAATAAATAAATTGATTATGTTTTAAATATTAATAATAATAATAGTAATAAAAATAAGTTAAAATTAAATATATTATAACATACATATTCCATTTTATATATTTGGGATGAATTTAATAAATTATTTGCCTCTAGTAAATATTTAAATGATTCTTCATTAACTATCTTAGAATCTTTATCTTTTGTTAATTGATGATATTTTCTAGACATATTTAATAATTCTTCTGTTTTTTCATTATTTAAAATGAAATTTATTTCTTCTACTGTTTTTGCTATGATTTTATTTATTGTAAATAATTTATAAGCCTCATTTCCAAGAAGTTTTTTAGATTCTTCTTCAAACTTTAATTGTGTACATTTTTTATCAATTAATTTTATAATCAATTGAAGTTTATCCTTATATATATCTTTTTTAATGAATAATGTTATAATAATAATGTATTCATTTAATAAATATATAATATATATATTTAGTATTATATTTTATCTTTAATTTACCTGGGTATTTTTTTATACTTGATGAATTTTTAATTTTTAATAAAGATATTTCTTTTACATGCATTAAACGCTTGAATAGAACCTAAATTTATAATAAAATAATTATATTAATCATTATTATAAATAATAGTAATTAAATTTTATGGAGAATTTTAATATTATAATAAAAAAATTCTTTTATAAATTTTAATTTTATTTGTCATTGTTTACATGTAATAATCTAAAGAAGCAATAGAAATGACTATCAGCATAGAAAATATAACATTCATTTTGATGTTGTATATGACCAATACGTGCACGTCTTCTCCAGTCTTCAACATCTCTATTGCGTTGATATCTCTTCTTTTTATTATTAACAGTTTCATCATTTTTTGAATCATGTATTGATGAATTATCGATATCCATTTCACTTTGACTACTTTCGCCTTCGGGAATTATTGTTATATTTTTACTACTATTATTATTATTATTATTAGTATTATTATAATAGGTAGTAGTTATACCACCATTTTCCATTTCTTTAGTAACAACAGATACTGATGTAGAATTAGCAGGTTCAACTACTGTAGAATTCACATCATTTCCACTTTCTTCAATTTTATGGAATGCTTTAATTACACTTTTTCCGTTACTTTCATTAATCCCCATAGATGAAGCTTCTGATGGATTAAGTTTTTTCTTTAACATTTTGTTTATTTCAATATCTTCTTCTGCTGATATATCAAATGTTTCAGAAAAGAATTCAGAAAGGAACTTTTTAAAGAAATTTTCAACTTTATCATATTCTTCACCAGTAATATTTTCAGCTTTAAGATGTTGCCTTATTAAAATATGTAAATCTTGTAATACATTACTATCTAAGAATTTCAAACTATAATGATATTTCTTATTGTCATCATAACTATCTTCATCCATTGTAAAGTCTTCTGTATGATGATGTACAAGACTGTCTTTATATAATTTTTCAATTTGTTTAATGAATACTTGATTATTAAGATTAATATTTTCATCTTCTTTATAAGATGACGCTAAGTGATCAAGAGCTCTTTCTTTATTATTCTTATCAATTTGGCACCATATTTTATTCCATTCACGCTAAATCAAAATAATATAGCAATATAAATAAAAATAAATAAATAAATAAATAAATAAATAAATAAATAAATAAATAAATAAATAAATAAATAAATAAATAAATAAATAAATTCATATATATATTATAATGTAATAATAAAATATATTAAATTGTAATATTACTTGCAAATGTCCCCATTCTTCTTCTTTTTGCTTTAATCTTTTTAAAACTAATGGAATTGCAATTGATGGATTATTATTTATTGCATTAATAATACTACTTTCATATTCTTTTGAATATAATTTTTTAATAGCTCTTCTACAAATAACTTTTGAGGTTTCTTTTATATAAAAGAATATATAAATAATATACTTATTTAATAATGGTATAATATATAATAATTATAATTACATTTTTTTTTATTATCATATCAATAATAATAATTATTATTATAGAAATAAAATAACGAACCACTTATAGAATCGAAAAACTTAAACTTTGCTTTTTCATCATTATTCATATTAGAATATTTTATAGCCATTAATTCAAAAAGCTCAATAACTGATCTACATATTGTAAGATTATAATCAAATTTATATCTTTCATCTTCACAATTATATAATACTTCATCAAAAATATTAATTGGTATAAAGTTTGGAGTTTTTCCATCAATTGATATTGACCTTGAGGTATATTTATCATTGAGTACAGATTTACATAATTCATCTTTTCCTGAACATTTTAAATTTGATATCTATACAAAAAAGAATATATGTATAAAACAATAATTATTAGTATATAATAGATAAATATATATATAAACATTAATATAAATATAAAAATAAACATAATATATAAAAATATATTAAAATTTAAAATTTTATTATAATTACATCTTCTGGGGATTTATAATAGCTTTTACCAACAAATTGATAGTTATTTTCTGTATCATTAATTGACTTTATTGCAGGTACGTTTGCTTTATATTTATATATATTAATATATAAAATTATTGTTAATAATAATAATAATAATAATAATAATAATAATAATAATAATAATAATAATAATAATAATAATAATAATAATAATAATAATAATAATAATAATAATAATAATAATAATAATAATAATAATAATAATAATAATAATAATAATAATAATAATAATAATAATAATAATAATAATAATAATAATAATAATAATAATAATAATAATAATAATAATAATAATAATAATAATAATAATAATAATAATAATAATAATAATAATAATAATAATAATAATAATAATAATAATAATAATAATAATAATAATAATAATAATAATAATAATAATAATAATAATAATAATAATAATAATAATAATAAAGAAAATAATTATTAAGATACATAAAAATAAAAAACTTACATATTGTTTCTTCATCTTTATATTTAATAAATACTTTAAACCATTTAAATAATTCAGGTGAACGTCCTAAATATGGTTCAACTTTTTCAACCAAAGTTTTTGAGTCTAAAAGTTCTTGACTAAAACTATTTAAAAATGTAAGGAATTCATTATATGCAGCTTTATTTCCTATAACTTGTTTTGCTTTATCAAAAAACTGCATTTCATCAGTAAAGCCTTGCTTTTCATCTTTTGATGATTTATATTTCTAATTAATTGATTACATTAACAATATTAATAATATTAATAATATTAATAATTGATATATTCAATAAATTTTAGTTATAATAAATATATATACCCTATTTTATTTTATAAAATTTAAAACAAAATATAAAATAAAAAATTGTATGTTATAAATAATTATATTTATAAAATCAAATAAAATTAATATACTTTATTTGGAGGATGTGATCCATATTGCGCATTTGAGTTTTTAGAATTTAAAGAAAGATTATTATTATTATTATTATTATTATTATTTGGTTGAAGAGCTCTTTTATGAGACTTATTTTGATTTATCATATGAGAATTTTGACGTTTATTTACATGATTTTGAATATCATTTTGTTGTTGAAGCATATTTTGTTGCATTTGATTTTGTGGTGGTAATTTCATATTTTGTTGTTGCATAGATTGATTATTTTGGATATTATCCATCGGATAAACTTGATTTTGTGAAGAATGTACATTCATTGAATTTTGATGTTGCATTTGTTGATGTTGTTGTGACTGTTGATAATTATTCATATTTTCATTATTTTGCATCATATTGCCTTTATTAATAATTAGGTTAAAAATATAATAATATATAAAACATAATATTATATATACAAATTATTATAGTATATATTATAATACAAAAAATAAAATAATAATAATAATAATAATAATAATAATAATAATAATAATAATAATAATAATAATAATAAATTATCACAAAATATAAATGTTATTAATTATTAAATAATATATTAAAATGCTTATATAATTATATTAATGTATATATATGTTAATTAATTAATTATAAAAACTATATATAAATACCATTTGACATATTTGATGGCATTTTTGCTTGGATTGGTCTCATTGATTTTTTCTTGTTATTAGTAATTGAAGCTTGAGTACTATCAGGTAAAAAGTTTTTAAATTCTTCTAATAAATCCGGTTCATTTTGAAAAAGTATTTGAACTTGCGAATAAACCTTTTTTATATATAACCAAAAAAGAAGTAATATAATTAATAATTTTATTCATTGTTTAAAAAAAATATAAATATTTATATTTATAATTTTATATGTTTAAATCATTCTACTTCTTGAATTGGTTTTTGTTCCTTTTGATAAATTTGAAGAATTTCAAGAAATTGTTTATATTTTCCTGGTTCTGATATAAAACGATTCTAAATAATTATAAAAATACAAATATATTTAAATATAAAATAATTATTATAATTATTTAAATATGTATATAAGTGTTAATAACATTTTAAATTTACATCAATTTATAATTTACCTTTATTTTATTAACAAAATTTATCGCATGATTAAATTCCACAGGTGCTCTTTGACGATTACCATATTGCATATCTCTATTATTATTATTATTATTATTATTGTTGTTGTTGTTATTATTGTTATTATTGTTATTATTGTTATTGTTATTATTATTATTATTATTGTTATTATTATTATTCATATTGTTTGAATTCATCATATTATTATTATATTGCATTTGTGGTTGCATATTAGACATAGGCATAATATTTGGTAAGCTGTGTCTTTGAGTATTTAAAGCTGATTTTTGCTTATTTTGATTAGGCATATTCATATTCATATTATTATTATTGTTGTTGTTATTGTTAAAATTATTTGTTGATGAAGACATCATTTTCATATTATGATCATTTTGTGGTGGTAATGAATTATTCATTGGTGGTTGATGCATTTGTTGGTTATTATGAATATTTGAATTATAGCCTTGTTGATTATTATTATAGTATGGCATTTGATGTTGATTATTATTATTATTATTATTATTGTTATTGTTATTATTATTATTATTATTATTATTATTATTTTGCATAGATGATTGTTGATTCATATTAAGCATCATAGAATTTGGCTTTATATTCATTTGATTTGGTGTAATGACTCTAACTGTATCTTGACCATTCATAGGTGGTTCAATACGATATCCTGGAGGTAAAAATGTATTGAATCCTGTAATAAGACTTGGATGATCCTTAAATAAAGTAGAAACACGATCTATAACGCCAGGTGTTGAAATTCTTTAAATAATTTATAATTAAAATTTTATAATTATATTAATGATTATACATATAATTTCTATTTAATTTTATTATATTAAATTATCTATTTTTATTATTATATTATAAAAAATAATATATTCTTATATTTATAATTTATTTATGATATAAAAAAAAATTAAAGTAATAATAACAAAAAAAAAAAAAAAGAAAAAAAAAAAAAAACTAAATATATAAAATAAAAAATTAATAATTATTGAAAGAAAAAAAAAACCTTTGCGATTTAAATTCCTTCATAATATCTAAAAATTGATTATAAACTTGAGGTGAATCATTAAATTGTTCTTTAACTTGATCAAGATATGAAAGAGCATCTTTTACATCCAACTGACGATAATTATTTTGAGAAGATTTATTCATATTCATATCATTATTTTGTATTGGTGGTCGATTATGTGGTGGGGGTGGCCCATTCATTGGTGGTGCTGAATTTTGGAAATTTTGATTCATAGGTCCATTATTATTATTACTGTTGTTGTTGTTATTATTGTTATTATGTGGTTGCATGGATTGATTTGAAGAAGCCATAGAACTATTTGAATTATTCATAGGGGGCATTGAATTTCTTCCGTTGACAACACCTCCCATGGAATTATTTTGAGGAAGTATTGGTATATTTTGTAAATTCTGACCATGTTGAATATTTGGTAATATATTAGAATTCATTGGTGGCATATTTGAATGATTTTGAGAAGGAGCAGGTTGAAGTTGTGGTTGTATCTGCTGAAGACCTGATGGATTTTGACCAATATTTGGATTTCCTTTTACTTTTTGTTTTGTTTTTTGCTTTGTTTTCTGTCTATGCTTCATTTGCTTCTGATTTGAAACATTATTAGGTAAAAGTTGGTTTTTCTGCATCTGCTGTGGTGGTGGTTGATTATAATTATATTGGTTATTTTGCATTAAAGGCTGTGAAGAAGGTGGTTGTGAGGAAGGTGGTTGTGAAGAAGGTGGTTGTTGCATTGAAGATGATGAAGAATTAGTAGTTGGAGCTGTTGAATTAACATTGGAATTTGTTTGATTTGGCATAATAGACATTTGTTGTTGCATAGGTGATTGTATATTTCCCATTTGATTTGGGGATAGAATAGGATTTTGAGAAGACATCTGATGAGGTAAGTTTGAAACTGGATTATTTTGATTTTTTGAGATAGGCATTTGCATTTTTGATGATGACATATTCATAGGTACTTGTAAAGGTGAATGAGGTGATATTTGTTTTCCAGGCATATTATGCATAGGCATCTGATTTACTGAATGTGAATTAAGATCATTTCTTTGATTTGAATTATCTATAGAATCTGATTGTGAATATGAATATATATGTGATGGAGGTGGATGTGTTGACATATTTAAATTTTCAGAACGTAATAAATCTTTTGGAGGAGGTAATTGCATATTTTGTTCTGATGAATTAATTGGTGGTAACTTTGAGTTGAACATCTTGTCCTTTTTTAGTAAGAGTATATATAAATAATTATTGATTATAGTTTAAATTATAAAAATATCCTAAAAAAAATAAATAATTAAATAATTAATTAAATATTTTTTATATTAAATGTTAATAAAATTATAATAGTTATATAAAGATATAATAAACAGGAAGGTTAAATAACATATATAAATAATAATTTAAGAGTTACTTGATTATTTATTAAAAATAATTTACAAAATATAAAAATTTTTTATATATTTTTTTATTGGTTAATAATATTAACAAAATTGAAGATTTAATTATATATATTTTGTATAAAAACTTATAAAAAAACTGATATTAATATTCAATTTATATATATAATTCAAATCTTTAAATGTATTATTCATTACAAATTATAAAAATAATATTTAGTTATATCCATTTATATTATTTTTCTTAGAATGTTTATTATTATTTTTTTTTATTTTTTAACTACTTTTTCTTTTTCTTTATTACTATTCATATTATTATTTACTAACGATATTTATTAATTCTTTTTTTAACAATAATAATTAGTTACAGTTCTTTAGATTCAAATAATCATGCTATATTATTTAAGCCTTAATAGTATTTTCTTTTTTAAATTCTAATATTGTATATTGTATAAAAATATTATATAAAAAAGAATATTTACTTTTACTTTTTTAATATTTCATTAAATTAATTGAATAATATTTTATAATTATCTTATGATTCTTTAATATAATATATATGTATATATAATAACATTAAAAAATACTAAAAACAAAATATTTTACAAAAATATATTTTTTTAATATTCATTATGGTTATTATAATTGTGTAATAATCCTTTTTATATAGGATTAAAAAGAGTATCAATGTTGTAAGTTTATTTATTTATATTTATTTTTATGTCTTCTTTTGAAGTTTACAAACAGAAATTTCACAATTATTCTAAATATAAATAATATACTTTATTACAAAAAAAAAGTAAAAAATAGAAAAAATAAAATAAAAAAAAAAATAATAAAATATAAAAAAGTTAATTATAAATAAAAAATTTAAAAAAAAAAAAAAAAAAAAAAAAAATTCATTGATAATTAAATAATAAAATTTTTTAATACATTTTTTAATTATATATTAAAATTTTTATATTTTTCTTATTTTGATAAATATAAAATATTTATATTATATTATATTATAATATTAACTGAATATATATATATTGTTTTTTAAATAATAATATATTGAAACACAAAAACTAAATACTAAAAAATACTTTCATATTTAATATTTAATATATTTATATTTATTATATAATGATATATATTTGCATATATATCATTATTGATTTTTTATTTGTTTATTCAATTATTCATTTATTAATAATTAATAAAAATCAAAATAACATAAAATAATTTGTCTTTAAAATATTTTTTAATTAATATTGATGTATCATCCTTTAAATTATAATATTCTTATGTTTTATAATTTTTAATAATTATTCTCTAAAAGAAATTGATAATATTTTCCTTGTAAATATTTAATTTTTATATTTTATTAGCTTTAATATGCATATACTTATAATTACATATATTATCTTTTATACAATTATGAATATATAAAGAACATTAGAAGGATATGTATTTAATTCTAATTAATTTAATTTTTATTAATAATAATAATAATAATATTATATTATATATATATTTTTTTGGTGATAATTTTTTTTTATATATAGACATGTGTCACATGATTATTACATATATATTAATTAATTATGGAAAAAAATTGTTTATTAAATGATATTGAAAAAGAAACAATATACATAAAGTTTGTAAAGTTGTAAATTTTCAAATATTAGTTTCTTTTTCTTAATAAAGAAATCAGTAGGATATAAAAAAATATATATAATTTTAATATATAATTTTACAAGTTTATTGAATTTTTCAATAATTCAACATTTATTGTTATACTTTATAATAAAAAAATGATGAAGAGAAAGCCTACAGCAATTTTATTAAAAGCTGATGATATAACCGAATATGAACAAATGAAAGAAATTAATAAAGTTAAAGAACAAGCTGATTTTTTGAGAAAACAAGAAAAACAAAAGAAAGTTGAAAGGAAAAAATTATCTGTTAATGATAGAATTGGAATGCAATCAAATTAATAATATTTTATATCGGAAATCTTTTTTTTTTTTTTTAATATACTATCTATAATAATAATAATAATAAGTACTATTATGATATTATATATACATAATGATATTTATTATTAGTTAAAATAACAATAATTATATTATTAAATTATAATAATTATAATATTATAATATTAATAAGAGTATAGATTTGATAAAGGTACAAACATAATAATATTGATCATCAAGGAATTACAAGGGTTCTTTTTTTAATATATATAAAAGTATTAACTGTTTCATATATATATAATAGAATATTCATTATAATAATAAATAATACTATTAATATATTATAATATATAATATATATAAAGATGTAATTTATTATTATGTATATTATATATAGATTTGATAAAGGCAAAAACATAATCATAATAATATTGATCAAATTGGATTTACATAGTTTTTTTTAATACATAAAAATGTTAACTGTTCCATATACTAATATACTATAATTATTTCTATAAAAAAAGTAAAAAAAAAAAGTGAAAAAAAAGTATGTAATGTTAATTATATTAAATAATCAACTATAATCTATAATTCATTAAAAAGTAATGATAAAAATTAGTAGAAATTTAAAAATATAAATGAATTATGATTATTATTGAATATAACATATTATTCAATAATTAAATTTTATTTGCATATATATTATATATGTAAAATTACATATTATTAGAAACTAATAAAAAACATGTTTTAATAATATAACTACGTTATTGAAATAAAAAATCGTTTTTAATAAATTTTTTTAAACTTTTTTTTTTTGTTTAGAATGAAAACATTACAATAATAAATAAAAGATTAAATTTTAATTTAATGATTCGTTTTTTAATCATTTTTTTCCTATTTTTGTTTTTGTTTTGTTTTGAATTAAAATGAAATAAATAATTAAATATTGATATTGATAATATCATATAAATCCAAAAAAACAAAAAAAAAACAAAAAAAAAATACATATTTAGAATTTATTAATAAAAAGTAAATATAAATTAATAAATAAATAAATAAATAAATAAATAAATAAATAAATAAATAAATAAATAAATAAATAAATAAATAAATAAATAAATAAACAAATAAATAAATAAATAAATAAATAAATAGATAGATAGATATAAAAAGTATTATATATTTATAAGAATATAAATAATTAATAAGTAGGGAAAATAAACTGTATTTTTCATATAATAATTCTATAACTGTTCTTTATTATTCTTCAGAATATAGTGTTTTATGTATATTGGATATTAATATATTTTTTCAATTTTTAATAATATTTTCTGCTTTAAAATCTTGTTGGTTGGTAAAATTGTGTTGGATAGAATAAATAATAGAATTTAATAAATATATATTTAATCATATATAGAAATACATTAATTGGTTAATTCAATATAAATAGGATATTTCAAAAATATTGAAATAGAAAAAATTAATCAAATAGTTTAATTATAAATACATTAATCTTATTGGTTGATCAACATTGAATTGTTTTTTTTTATGTATTATTAAAAATGACATTTTAATAAATAAATAAATAAATAATAAATAGATAATAAATAATAAATAAATAAATAATAAATAATAAATAAATAAATAGATAGTAAATAAGTTATTTTGAATATTTTATAAAAAAAATAATAAAATTATAGAAACAGTTATAATGATATAGCTAGAAAATTATAATTATGCTTACAATTATACATGATAATATTTTATAATTAGATGTCCTTTTGGATAATTATATTTAATTCTTAAAACACAATAAAATTAGTATTCTATATATATTTAATAAAAAAAGAAATGACATATTTTGTAATCCTTATTTAAAATATTCAGAAGAAATTTGTCGAATATATTCTTTATTTTAAATATTCAAATGAAAGCTGTTAATCTTTTTTTATTTTAAACATTAAAAGAGACTTGTCGAATATTTTACTTATTTTAAATATTTGAAAGAAACTTGTCGAATATTTTCATACTTTAAATATTTAAAAGAACTCTGTCGAATATTTTCTTATTTTAAATATCTAAAATAAACTTACTTATTTCTATATTCAAAATTAAATAAAAACTTTTCAAAATATTAAAAAACAATTAAAATATTATTTTTTTTAATATTTTGACAAATGTAATATATATCTCATTTTTATGTACATAAATCAAATATTTATATAAATTATATATACATAATATAAATAAAGTATAGGATATAATAAATAAAAAAATAATAATATAAATAATTTATATTAATATATAACATATTTTCTGATTTTAATATAAAAAAAAATACTATATATAAATAGAAATTTTTTTTATTTTTCTTGTTCTTTTTTTTTTTTTTTTTGTTTTTTTAATTATAAAAAATAAAAATAAAAATAAAATTCTATAATATTAATTAAATAAATAAAAAACTTTCTTTTTATTCTTTTTTTTAGTCTAATAAAGATATAAAACAAAGTAAATACGAAAGTAGAATATCCTAATATAAAAAAAATCTTATCCAATTTTTTAATTAATAATAATAAAGATAAAAGAAAAATTAAAAAAATAAAATATAATAAATTAAAAATAAATAAAAAGTAAATATAAAAGTATTTTTATTTGCAACATTTAAAAAAATATACATATAAATATCTTATTTCAAATATAAAATTGCTTGTTAAATATGGAAGATATCATTAAAAAAAAATAAATAATGTTTAATATAATGGATTGATGAAAAAAAAAAAATACAATACTTCCTATTAAATAATAATAATTTATTTTTGATAAAGTTGAAATAAATTAATAAATAATAAACATAGTAATATATTTATTACTTTAGAATAGAATCTAAATTTTTATCGCAGTACTCTTGAGGATTTTTATTAAAAGAAAAGAATTAGGAATTAAAATAATAATAAATAAACAATAAATAATAATGTAAATAGCAGATATTATTGTATAGATGCTTCACTATTTGATAATAAATTAATAATTTAACAAACATAATATATGATTAATATTTAAAAATATAAAACATACAATTATTTCTAAATACAATTTGTTAAAATGAAGTATCAATCAAAATGCATTAATCAATATAATTTATATCTTTTATTGTTTATGTAATAATTATTTTTAATAAATTTTTATTGATTATAATCTATTCATATATAATAATAACAATTAAAAAAACAAAAATTTAGAAAAACTTAAACAAATAAATAATAAAAATGAAATACGATTATGATGAAACAGGAGCTAATTTTAGCTACTTTATATTATCACTTTTAATTCTTTTCCTTGTTCCATATACTATTCACTTTATTTTGACTCTCGGAAAAGGTATATATAAAAAATGATATAAATAAATAAATAAATAAATAAATAAATAAATATTTATTTAAATACAAATATTAATCTATTTTATAATAAAGGAAAAAATGTAAAAGAAAGCAAAACTGCCGCTTTATTAGATGAAAAGAAAAAGGCTAGATTAGAAGCCAAGAAAAGTAAAGATTCAATATCAATAAAGTATGTATAATCTAATATCAATTTGTTAATTTATTTGTTATATTTATTTTCAATTATCTTATTTTTATTATTATTAATAATTGTTTTTTGACTTTTTTTTTTTACAATTTTTAATGTAGACTCTTTATTTTGATTGGTGGTTGGATTTTAGCTGGTTTGCTTATTTATAAAGTTATGAATACTGAAGTTGATTATGTTGAATGGGATCCATATCAAATTATGAATTTAAAGAAGGTATGTTAATATACTTAATAATATTATTTTAAATGTATATTTCTAAAACTAAAATATAAAATATAATTATTATTACTTTAAATATATATATTTCTAATACTATAATAAAAAACAATCATTATATGTATTAATAATCAGTCTGCTACAGCCGCTGAAATTAAGAAGCAATATAAGAAACTTGGTCTTAAATTGTAATATTAATGTTTATGTATTATTATAAAATTATTTATTTCTATTATTTAGTGATATAATAAATTATTAAAATCCATTAATTTTAATATATAAAATAGCCACCCTGATAAGGTTGATGCTGATGATAAAGAAGCTGAAAATCGTTGGATTGAAATTACTAAGGCTTATAAAGTGTAAATATTCAAATTATATAATTGTATATGTATTTGTTATAATCAATGTTAATTTTTATTATTATTGTATATTAATATATTATAATATAGTCTTACTAATGAAGAAGCTAGAAGAAACTTTGAAGAGTATGGTCATCCAGATGGCAAACAATGTAATTTTTAATTTCTTTTTTTTTTCTTTTTTTTTTTTTTTTTTTGAGAAAAAATAATTAATGATTTAAATGATAAATTAAATATTAATTGTAAATTATTAAAATTTTAATTTTATTTTTATTAATATTTTAACATTTGAAAATTATTAATAAAATAATAGCATTCAGCTTAGGTATTGCCCTTCCAGCATGGCTTGCTGAATCTAGTAACTCATTTATTGTATGGAATTTCAATATTATAAATATTAAAATATTTCATCTCTAAATTATATTTAACTTTATAATTGAAATATATAATAATAATAATAATATTTAATAATATTTTTTATTTTTTAAAAATATAAAGGTTTTAATTTTATACAGTTCCGTATTTGCTATTGCTTTACCATTCCTTGTTGTTAGTATATATATATGTAATATTTAAATAGTAATAAAATCAATCTTCTTAACATAATTTTTTTTTTAATAATATTAAAATTTTAAAGCATAAATGGTGGAAGAATTCTAAATCATACACTAGAGATAAGCTTCTTCAAAGTACTATGGCTAGATTTTATCATGAAGTTAAGGAAAAGACCCCTATTAATGGTACTATTTGAATAACTATATATAATAAAATTATAATAATTAAATTTTTTATTATTTGTTTTTATATATTGTAATATTTAATAAATAAAATATTATATTTTCTTAATATATTTTATATTTAATATTATAAAAAGGTTTATTGGATATTATTGCAAACTCACCAGAATATGAAACTGTAAAAATTCAAAACTCTAACATGGGTGTTTCATCAGTTGAACAAGCATTAACTGAAGTAATAATTTCAATTTTTTAAAATTAAAATAATAAATAATAAAATAATATTTTTCTAACTTTATTTATGCTTATTACATGAATTATGATTTCTATGATTAAAAAAAAAAAAAGTTAAATGATAAAATTAAATTAGCTATGTCTGTCTTTTCATCTGACCGTTGGGACAAAACCAAGAAATACCGTCAAGATAATCCACGTGCATTTAGAAATTTACTTTTACTTTATGCTCATTTATTCCGTGTTCAAATTGATAACAAACAACTTCAAGAAGGTTAATATTCATTATTTAATATATATATTTTCAAAATAGTAAATAAATAAATATATATATAATTATATAATATACTAATATTATATATTATATAAAATAACAGAACAAGAAGCTGTTATCGAAACCGCTTTACGTTTATTAGGTGGTATTCTTCAAATTGCTGTTGCTCATTCTTGGCTTGATGTTACTAATAATTGTATTGAATTAGGACAAGTAAATATCTTAAAAAGTAAAAAATATAATATTAATAATAATGATATATATGTTAATTTTCTTTTTTTATAAAAAAAATAAAAAATAAAAAGTTAATTGTACAAGCTATCCCACCACATCAACATGCCTTATTCCAACTTCCATTCATTACCCCAGAAATTATTAAGCATTGCGATACTAAAAAGGTAAAATGATGAAGTAAAATAAATAAAAAATAGATAATAATAATAGTAGTATAAAGAATATAAATATAAATGAATTATAAATGAGTTTGAAATTTAATATTTTATATTTATAAATAATTTAGCGTAAGATCAACACTATTAAAGATTTATTAGACTTATCTGATGAAGATAGAAGGTGATTTTTTATTTTTATTATTTTATATATATATTTAACAATATTTAACAAGAGTATAAATATAAATACTAAATAATATATATATACAAACTATAATAAAAAGATCTTTATTACGTACTTTAGATGATGAACAATACAACAAAGTTGTTGAAGTTGCTAAGTCATTCCCAAGAGTTAAAGTTACTAATGTTGAATTTAAGGGTAAAATATCAAAATAAGCTCAATATAATTATAAAAAATTTAATATGATATATATTTATGTTTGTAATTATATTTATATTTAATATATATAATTTGTTATATATATTATGATATAAATAGTTTTAGGTGAAAGAGAAGATGAAGCTGCTATTGCTCCAGGTGTCTTCGTTACCTGCTTTATTAAGTTACGTCAAATTAGATATGATGAACCAGAAACTATTGAAGGTGAAGAACAAATAGATACTGAAATTAATGAAGTAGAAGAAAAGAAGAAGAAGATGAGAACTTTATTTGACAAAGCCACTAATCCAAATGATCCAATATATGCACCATATCTTATGATGGAAAAGAGACCAGGATGGTGGTTAATGATGGGTAACCCACAAGTAAATAAATCTTTAACTCCACCAATGAAGATTAATGATTTAGTTGATGAAAAGGTTCTTCGTTTCACTTTCCAAACCCCACCAAAGACTGGTACTTTCCCAATTACCTTATATGTTAAATCTGATAGTAGTATAGGTTTTGATGTTGTTCAAGAAGTCAAGGTAAAAAAAAAAAAAGATTATTTAATATAAATTAATAAATGGATATTCAATAATAATATTAATAATAATATCATTTAATATTTTTATAATCATAATAATATATAGCTTGTTGTTGTTCCAGCTCCAAAATACCACGTATATGAAGATGAAATTAGTGAACCAGAAGAAGATTCTTTAGCTGGTCAATTAGCTGCTATGAAGCAAGAAATGGCAAATGAAAAGAAAAAGAATGCTGCTAAGAAGAATCAAAAGAAGGATGAAGATGATGATGAAGATAGTAGCGATTACGAATCATCTGAAGACGAATAAACATTTTGATTCTTATATTTTTTTATATATATATTTTTAAGTAATCTCATTATAAATAAACTTATTAATCGTATTAATAATTTTTAATCTTCATACTTTTTTTTTATTTATTAAGTATTTTATTTTTGATTTTTTATATTTTATTTATTTAATTAAATAATAAATAATAATAATTAAAAAAAAATTATAAAAAATAAATAAATAAATAAATAAATAAATTATAATTAGAAAATAAAATAAATTTTTATACAACTAAATTTTAATAACAAATAGTAAAAAATAAAAAGAAATAATAATTCAAAATAAAATAAAATAAAATAAAAAATAAAAAATATAATTAATAATTTAAAAATTAGAAAAAAAAAAAATAATAATAATAATTAAATAAAATAAATAAAAAATAAAGAAATAAAAATAAAATAAAAATAAAAGTAAAAAAAAAAAAAAAAAAAAAAAAAAAAAAAGAATAATTATAATAATATAAAATAAAATAAATATTAAAATAATATAATAATAATAAATAAATATAGTAAAATAAATTTGAAAATTTATATATGTACTATATTTATAAAATTAATTTATATATGATTATGGCTAAAGCATAATTATATATATGTTCTTAATTAAAAAACTTCTATTTCTATTAAATTCTACTAATTCTACTAGTGAATATGAATGATATGAATGATAAATCAATTAAAA
The DNA here is from genome assembly GCA_002104895.1 of Anaeromyces robustus. Classification (NCBI taxonomy): domain Eukaryota; kingdom Fungi; phylum Neocallimastigomycota; class Neocallimastigomycetes; order Neocallimastigales; family Neocallimastigaceae; genus Anaeromyces; species Anaeromyces robustus. The sequence goes on along the minus strand of MCFG01000187.1, from coordinate 71,151 downwards.
CAAATATTTTTATAAAGCTACTAAATTGGTTATAATCACTTGTCCTAATTGTTGTTTATATTGTTTCCATAGTGATAGTTATTAAACCAACAGTTAATTCTTTAACTGTTGGTTTATAAACTATTTTTCCGATTTAGATAGAAATTTTAATTTTCTATGTAGAATTAAGGGCTAGTATAGATTTATTACTTTTATGTATTACTATACTACTTTATACCCTCCCTCCAGTATTATTCATTATTATCTATAATGTTTATCTGGTTTTTCTTATTAATATCTTTTTTTTTTTTTTTTTTTATTATTTTATTTTGTATTTTTTTTATGATTCATATAAACTCAATAAAGATGATGTACAAATTGTGTGGTTTAAAAAAAATTTTTTTTTTTTAAACATAATCTAGAATATCTAGCTTAGGTTTTAATTGAACAAGATGTATATAAATTGGATCTTGACAATGACTTATTAATATTTAGTTGTGTCTAATAAAAGAAGAAATATTTTATAAAGTAAAAGAACATAATTATCGAATCAATAATATACTAAAGATATGGTTTAAAAATAAGTAAATTAAGTATAAATAAAATTATTTTTAAAAGAAAATTACAGTAATAATTAAAAAAAAAGTACATAGTTTAAATAATTCATTTTGTTTTAGTGATTATTTTTGTTTTTATTATTATATATCATGTTTATAAATCTTTTCTTTGTTTTATATATATATATATAAACAATTATTTTATCATTTATTTTAATTAGTACTATATGAATAAAAATATAAATAAATAATGAAATAAAATTTTATTTTTTTTTTTTTTTTTTTTAATTTTTAAATTTGAGATTATTTAAAAATTTTTTCTTAACTCTATTTAATTTTAATAATAATAGCATTACAAATATTATTAGAATAATGAAAAAAAAAATAATTCTTTTTACATTATTTTAGAATTTTTTTTTCACCGTTATATATTTTAATTTTATATAATATAATTAAATATATTATATATTATAATTATAATTAAAGCAGATTTGTTGTTATTTTTTATATTATTAACTCTTTATATATTCATATATTTTATCCAAAATGATATAATTAAGTAATTACTATCACTTAATTTATACTAGGTGTACTACCTAAATTCTTATATTGATATTTTGAGTTTGGATCAATATAGAGATTATTATTACTATTATTAAATTTAAAATTTAAACTTCTACTTCCATTAGTAGTATTATTTGTACCAGTACCAAGAACTTCACTAGAACCTGCTGATGATTCACTAGATGATCTCATTAATAATATTTGATCAATAAAAATAGTATAATATTGTACACCATAAATAGAATTTCTTATATCATCAAATGCAAAATTTAAATTGGAATAACCCTTACTATAATAGAAATAAAATTTTATTATAATAATGAATGAAACTATAGATAAAAATACAATATGAATAAGAGCACAAATAATAATTCTAAATTCTGAAAGATTTTTAAAACTCCTCACAAATCCAAATTGTGTAGTCATATTAAAATCTTTAAATACATTCTTTCTTAGTACCCAATAAACTGTAATATCATATATTAATGAAGCATAAATAATAATTAATTGAATTAACCAAAATTTAAAATAAAATAAATCCATTTCTGTTTGATTATAAGTACCATCAACAGAACTATGTAATTTAGTAGGACTATATGACCAATGTAATGCAACCATAGCCACTTTAGTTAAATTATATATAGCGCATGTTATATAAACTGGTCGAATAGCTATTTTGTCTTTTACTACTGCTTTTGTTCTAAATAATAAATACCAATCTCCAAATATTTCTCCAATATTACCACACATTACTCCAATTTGTTGAGTTAATATAAATCTAAATGGATCCATTCCATAATAATTACAATGATAACCTGTAATTTTTGAAGGATCATTTGCATCTGAATGTTCAGCTTCATTAATAGGATAAACTTCTAATAATCCGGTAATAGAAAATAATATATCCCCGATAACTCGGAATAAATAATGGAATGTAACTAATTTCATAATAGGTTTTTTAAAATTAAACTTATGTAATATAAATATTAATAAAGTCCAATAGAAAAAATTAGATTTAATTGGCATATTAAAAGTGTAAAGAACAGTTCTAATTGCACTGATTTTATTATCGATCTTTCCTTCAGGATTAAATTGATCTAAATAATTTAAATAGCATTGAAAATTTGTTCCTTTACTTCTTGTCCATTCCCATAATGATGCTGTTCTATTTTCAATAAAACGATGTTTTAAACTTTGTAATTCAACAAATTCACTATGTTTTAGATTGATATATCCTTCTTCTATATAATCCATCTTTTTTTTTTTTTTTAATATGTTGTTCTTTTTTTATTTCAATTATTTCTTTCTTATTTATATTATTTATTAATTTTTTTAATATGTCGTTTTTTTTATTATCATTTATTTCTTTCTTATTTATATATAAATATTATATGTTATATTCAGTAACATTTAAAATATATCCTAGTTTTTTATTATATTACTTTTTTTTTTGGATAATAAAAATAAAAGAAAAAAAGAATAAAAGATTGATAGTTTTTTATTTGATGGGTTAATTTATTATTATAGTTATTATAGTTATTACAGTTATAATTATAATTAATATTTAATATTAATATTTTATAAAATTGAAAATAAAAAGTTTGTAAAGTCACTGTCACATTAAAAATTTTAACATGAAATGATTAAAAAATGTTTTTCATTCAATATTTTTTTTTATATATAATTATATTTATTTACTGTATTTATTTATTATTAATAATATAAATTGTTCACTATTTTTCATATAAAAAAAAAATATTAGAATATATCACTATAATTATTAAAATTAAAATATTATTGATAAATAACAACATAAAATAAAATTTCTTAAAGATTATGATAAATACAATGAAGAAAAATTTAATTCTAACAATATAAAAGATTTAATTTGAAAAAATCGTAACCTAATAAAACATAAACAGCTTTAATATTATTACTTAAATATTCAATTAAATTAAAACTAAAAAATTCCAATGAATTAAGGTTAGATATGGTTTTAAAGGAATTATTCGAAAATTATGAATGTTATATAAAGAAGTTTAATTTTAATGTTTATTATTACAATATTATTACAGAGTTTGTTATTGACAACTTTTATAACGCTTTAAGATTTAAATAATAAAAATAAGTTTTTATGAATGTATATATTATTATATATCAAAACTTTAAATTAGTTTTTTTTTTTTTCTCAAATGTAAATAATTAGAAAAATTTTTGAATATCAAATATCATGTACGTATTAAAAGAATAAATTTCATATATAACATTTATTATAATAATTTTTCTAAAATAATAATTATTTACAAAAAAAATAAATTATTTAAGTAGTATGGTAAAATATAAAAATGCTATTATATAAATTAATAAAAAATATTAATGATTATTGCTTCTTTTAATTAGAATATATATACCAATTATAAAGTAATAGTAATAAATGCTTTAGTAGGTAATAATAAATCTAATTTTTAAATAGTTGTTGTATTATTATTTAATAATACAACAACAACAATAATAATAATAATAATGATTAGAATAATGTTTAAATAATTATAATAAAATAATATAACAATTAAAATTTGATTAATTATTTTAAATCTTAATTTTTAAAATAACAGATAAATAAAAAAAAAAAATAAAATTATTTATAGTTAAATATTTTTTCAAAAAAAATTAAAAGTTAAATATAAATTAATATTGTATTTATTTTAATAATTGAAATAATAATAAAAAATAAGAAGGATAATGCTTTGCTAAATATATAAAATTAATATTTTGTTTCATTAACTATTAAAAAATAACAAAATAAAATAGATAATAGTATAATATTTATATTATATCATTTTTTTAACAATAATATAAATCTTTATTATACATAAATATTTATAAGAAGTTTCATTTTAATATAAATTGTTATTTTGAAAATTTCATAACTATAAGAATAAAAAAGAAAAGAAGAAGAAGAAGAAGAAGAAAAAGAAGAAGAAAAGAAATAGATAAAAAAATAAAATAAGAAAGAATCAGGATAAAAAAAAATATAATTAAGAAGAAAATATATTATTAAAATTTAATTATGCTATCTGGAAAATCAAATATAAAATCAAACATTAAAGAAAATGAAACAAATAAACCCAAAACTATATTGGTTGCAAGACATCTACCAACAGACAAAAATGGAAAAGGTATTTTTTCATATATATATAAACATATAATAGTTTTTAAATATCTAATAAATATTTTTGTTTCTTGGTTCAATAAATAATACATAAAATAAAATAAAAATAAAAATAGATTTACTGTTGGAAGATCCAATGAATAAACCTGTCCCAATGAATGCTGTTATTAAAAAAGAGGTTTTTTATACTAATAATTATGACACTAATTTTATTTTATATTATTATTTATTTTTTCATTTATAATAAATATAATACAATATTGTATGTTTACAATTTGTTTTATTGTTATTAGACTGGACCAAGAAGACAAAGTAATGGTGTATTAATTGATTATTCTTTATTAGGTGACCCTGATGATTTTGAATATATGGAAAAACTATATAATAATAATAATGATGAGGAAGACAATGACCCTAAGAAAAATATAATTGAGGTTAATGTTTTATTAAATTAAATAGAATAAAATACAATAAAATAATAGAAAAATAAAAATGGATATAACTATAAATTTATATACCGTTTATATGGAATTTATATAATATAACTTAAATATTTATATTTATAAAATAATAATATTATAATATTTCATTTTAAATGAATATATACATATAAACAAAAAACAGGAAGAAGATACTGAATCATCATTAATACAGGATAATAATAATAATAAAATAAATCACAAAGTAAGGACTATTAGTAATTTTGGAAATGAAAATCTAGAAGAGAGAAAAAAGAAAAATCAAATTCATATATTTCAAAAATATTGGTAATTTTATTTCTTTCTATTAATATTAAATATAATTGCTTGCTTAAATATTTGTTTATTTTTGTTTATTTATTTATTTCTTTGGAATAACATCATTTATACAAATATATATATATTTATATAGTGAAGTAAAAGAAAGACATGCTTTAGAAAATTGGAAAAGACATAGTATTGAATGGAGCAAAATTGAAGATCATATAGCTAAAAAAATTAATAGAGTAATTGTTTAAATTATTAATATATTACTAATTACTATTTCAATTATTGCTATCATTAAAAATCATTATGACAAATAAAATATATTTAACAAATATTATAAATAAATAACATATTTTTCCATCAATTTTTTTTCTTATATTCTTCAAAAGGATAAATCAAAAAATTTAACTAGACAATTAACCGAATTTGGATTACAAAAGGAGACTAATCGTATCTTTGAAGAAACTTATGATTTTCTTGGAGATAAAGATTTACCATTTTGGAGAGATGGATTAACAGTTGGTTACGAACTACTTGGATTTCATATTACAATTCCAAGAGGAGGGCCAAGAGAGTATGATTTCATTATACATAATAATTTTACAATTATTATATAATTATTATTATTGTATAATATAGAAATTATTTTTATTACAAGCATAAATATTTCTTGAAAAAAAAACTTTCTTTATCTTAAATATAATTCAAATTAATAAATAATATATTCAAATAAAAAAAATAATGTTAAATTATTATCAAAAATATATATTAGAATAGTTCAAGTAAGAAGAAAACCATTATCAGAAAGGTAAAAGAAAAATAGTATATAATGTATATAATGTATAATAATTGTATATATAAATAATTAATTATACTTTATAATTTTTTTATATGTTAATTTTTTAAATATATAGCGACAAAGGAAATACTATTCCTGATTATATGATTGATAAATATATCAATAATGAGAAGAATATATATAATGTAATATTATTTTTTATTTTAAATTTTTACCACTTTTAAAATAATTAATTAAACATTTATTATATCAAACTAAAAAAAAAAAAATTTTTAATAATAATAGCCTGAATATATTGAAGTCGTTGGAAAACATACAACTTTAGAAGAAAGTGAATTAGCATTTGATTATGTACAACATATGAATATGAAAAGATCATTATGTAAAAAAAAAAATAGGTAATTACAATACTGTAACAAATTTTATAGCATTATTATTAATAATAATAAATAATAATAATTAATAAATAATAAAATTATAAAATAATAATAATAAATAATAAATAAATATATAAATAAATAAATATATATATAATTTTGATAAAATATATAAATATAATAAAGCATATCATCAAATGTGTCGAACAGTTCCTCTAATCATAATAATCAAGGATGTAATGAAATTGATAAAAATGATGAAAATGATGATAGTTATGTTATTAATAGTTTAGAAGAGGAAAATACCGAAGAAGAAGAAGAAGAAGAGGAGGAGGAGAAAGAAGATGATGATGAGGAATCTTCAATAACAGAAAATGTTGAAAATAAATTAAAAGAGAATGAGAATGGAATAAATATAATAAATAATCATTCAAATTCAAATGTTTCTCTTGTTTTTAAAACAGATCGTTTAGTTTTCTTTTCTGTTTTAAATCATGTAGTTTCTTCAATTCTTACTATCTATAATAATGGTACAACAGCTATTCATTTTGAATGGAGAAAAGTTAATAGAGAAAATGATATTACTAAAGTAATAATCAATTATTAAAAATATATATTAAAAAAAAATAAAATTTTCATTTATATTATTTAGTGTTTTAAAGTACAGAGAAATAATTTATTAATTTATTTTCTATAATATTCTCAATATTATTATTATTATTATTATTATTATTATTATTATTATAATTATCAGTATACAAAAGAAATAAGAGATGGAATTCAAAAATTTTATTTTTATCATACTTCAGGTATTATACTTCCAGGATCAGCATATGATTTTCCAATTATGTTTAAATCAAATAAATCAGGTGTATGTATATTACAAACTTTAATTTTTTTATTTAATATATATATTAAATAAAAAAAAAGAATATATATTATATTTTCTCATAGTCAATTATTTATGAATTGGATTTTCTTTATAAATAGAATAAAGAGTATATTTTTATATTTTCTCATATTCAATTATTTATGAATTAAAAATTTTTTTTTTTTGTAAAATAAAAAATATTATAGATTTTTACTGAATCATGGGAAATGATTACACATCCTGAAACACCATGTAAAAAAGTTATCGAATTTAAGGTAAATTAATACTAATATTATTTATTTTTGATTATTTTAATAATGAATAACAAAGTAATTATAATTCTGATATTATATATATATATTTTCCATATAAATATAGGGATACGCTATACAACATGATACAATGAAGTTCAAAAGAATGGAATTAGAGAAAATATTAGAACATAGAAAGTATATATTTGATAATATTATTAATAAAAATAAAATAAAACACACACACATATATATATATATAATTATTTAAAATATATTAATGTAATAATCAACATTAAAAAATTTAATATTATTCTTACTTTCTTTTTTTTTTAACACTTCATAGGGCTATTGTTATCTCTAAAGCAATTGATAAATATATATTTGATAAAGTATTTGAACAAATTAATTATAAGAATGCTAAGATAAAAAAGACAAGAATTATTTCTCTAAAGGTTATAGAGCATCAACACTTTATAAGACGAAACAAAGATTATCACGTAATTATTTAATTTTTTTTAAACTAAAATTCATACTCATACTATTGAATGAATTACGTTTATTTTTGTTTTTTTTTCATTTGATTCACAAAATAAAAAATAATTATATTACTAATATTATAAATTCTTTTTTTTTTATTTATTTATATTATTTTTACTAGTTAAACTTTACTACAGTTATTATTGAAAAATTAAAAGATCTTTGTAATAGAGTTAATGAATATTTAAATATTACAACAGAATGGAATCGTTCGATTGATAGATTATATAATGTAATAATATAAACTATAATAATATATGTCGAAACCTATACCTATAAATATTAAAATATTATACTTGAACTATAATTCAATATTAACTTATTTATTTATTTATAATATGTAATTATAAAATAAATATATAAATAATTATTAGAATATATATAAAATTGAAAACAAAGTCGATCAATCTGATTTTTTAAAGGAATTAAATATGATTATAAGTTCATCTGTAGCAAAAGTTCAAGAACCTCATCAATCCGTACATTATTCATTAGGGTAATAATAATAATATAATGATAATATTATTTATTATAATAATTTTTATTATTATTTTTGAATATTATAATTTATATTAATATATATTAATTTATTATATGAATATATTTTTTTTTTATCATTACAATTAGTTATTGGTTATTTGTTGAATTAGCTGATAATGTTACAAATACTTCTATGAAAATAAGAGGAAAATTAGAATTACCAATTAATGTACCAAATAATTCTTTTATATATATATATCATTTTAATAATAATAATAATAGTAATATATATAACTTTTTTTTTTATAAAACATATATTTTAATATAGAGCTATAATCATGTAAAATTCTATGATAATATTGAATTTAAAACACCAGAAATGGTAGAAGAAGGTAAACTTTATTATTATTTTTACAAATGCAATTATTAGTAATTTAATATTAAAAAGATTGTGTATATATATTATTATTATTATTATTATTATTATTATTATTATTATTTACTTCATGTATCCAATTATTTTTCTTATATATTTTTTTAAAAAATAAAATAAATAAAAAAAATTACTCAAAAATTTTTATACTTTCTTATATAAATAGAAAAAAATACCACTAATAAACGAAAACCGGTAATAATTAAATTCTATTTTATTATATATAAGAAATTAAAAAGATTATTATTAAATTCATTCATTTATTAATATTACTAATTTAATTTATATTTAACAAATATAATTGAATTAGCCAACTAAGAAAGTAACACAAACTAAAATAAAAACAAAAAATTCTAAAAAAGTTGATGTTGAAACTAAATGTATTATATATTTACATAGATATATAAATAATATAAAAAAAAAATAAAAAATAAAAAAAAAAATAAAAAATAAAAAAAATATTAATAAAAATATTTTATAAAAAATATTTTTTGTACTATTTTTAATTAGCTGATCCTTCAGATCCAGAAAATGTAGGTCAATTAACCCAAATTATTGATGTAAGTATAAAAAATATTAATTAATCTAATAATTTACTATTAAATAAATAAATATATATAATTTTCACAAATTGTATTTATTAATTTATTAATCATATTTGTTTATATGATTTATACATATATATGTAATATTAACTAATATATATATATATATAAAGGACTATCCAAAGAACTGGTCAAAAGAAAGAAGAAAGAAAGAACAAATATATAAATTAGCTTTAAAAAGAAGAGTAAACCTTCAAGATTAATTTAGAATATATATAAATATAAACATCTATTTATGTCAATTTAATAAAAAAAAATTTTTTTTTTTTAATATATATATATACTTAAATATTTAGGTTCGTGAATTGGTCTCGGACTTTGTTGATAGATGGTGCTTATTATTTGCTGATGTTAATGAGCGTTCAAAAAAATATTCTGATTATGAATCACAATCAAGAATCTAATAATAATAATTATAATAGTTAAAGAAAAAAGATTATTAATACTATTGATAAATATCAAAAAAATATTATAATAACCATTTAATAATATATAGACATAAACAATTAATAAATTATAGAATTCTTTTATTTTTTTTTTTTAAATAGTTTATTTATTTATTTATTTATTTATTTATTTATTTATTTATTTATTTTTTTCATATTCAACACATATCAATTTCATATCTTATCAGTTCAATTTTTGGTTTTATATATATCATTTTCATTTTCTATTTTTTTTCACTCAATATATATATATTTTTATTTTTATTTTTATTTTTCATATATTCTTATTCATTTTTATAATTAAAGAAATAAAAACTAATAATTAAAATATAAATCCTATTATAATTAAGTTTAAAATATTAATAAATAAGTTTTAATATATATAACATTATATTAAAACTATATCTGTTTTAAATATAAAACAAAAAAGTTATAATATGAATATGTTATTTGAATTGAATTAAAATATTATAGCATAATAAATTATATTAATAAATTTTAAATATGTATAATAATTATTAAAATTTTAATTAAAAATTTTTTTTTAAAAAAAAAAAAAAATAAAATTTTAAAAAAAAAAAAAAAAAAAAATTAAATAAAATAATTGCAAATAGAAAATCTCATGTAATTAATAATATAATAGTTTTACATTTAACATTAAATAAAAAAAAATGTTTAATAATAAAAAAAATGTTTAATATATTATATATAATTATTAATTATTAATATATATATATTATTTTTTTTTTAGAATTTTATTTTTTTTTTAAAAAAAAATTATAAAAAATGGAAACAGTTACAGAACAAGAATGGGCTGATGTTGAAAGAACACTTCAAGATGAAGGGCCATATAGTGTAGTTCCAATTTCATATTCAATTGAATGTAAATTTCAAAAGAAAGAGAAAAATATATATATATAATTTCTAATATATATATATAATATTTTATATATCTTAAATAAAGATGAAAAATAAATTTTTGTTTGAACAGTAATTTGATAAAATAAAATCACATTCAAAGTATTTTTTAGAGTATATAAATAAAATAATATATATATAACTATAAATTTGACAAAATATTTTTTAAATTGTTTAATTTCAATAAAAAAAAAACAATAATGAAATTTGTAAAAAAAATTCTTTAAAAAAAAAAAAAAAAAAAAAAGAATGAAAATATATTGAATTAAATAGAATAATATAATATACTATCTTTCAAAATTGACTTCTTTTATCATAATAATAATAATACTCTTTAATGTCTTTCTTATAATTTATTCATAAAATATTAATAGATTCAGAAAAAATGGATATTCTTCGTACTTTAATGAAGAATAATGAAAAAAGTGAAAGAGCATTAAAATTAACTGAAGAAATTATTGCTATGAGTCCTTCCAATTATGTCATATGGTAAAAAATAATATTGTTATTTAATTAAAAGTATAATAATAATAATAATAATAATAATAATAATAATAATAATAATAATAATAATAATAATAATAATAATAATACTTATAATAATAAAATAAAATTTTAATATAGGAAATATAGACAAGAAATTGTTAAAGAATTGAATGTTGATTTAAAATCAGAATTAGATTTATTTACTAATTATGCAAAGGAAAATCCAAAATGCTATCAATTATGGTATATTTTTTAATAAAAAAATTATTTTATTTGTATTAATTAATGATATTTATAATTTCATTATACTATTAAAATATATATAGTTTAATTATAAATATTTTATTTAATGTTCTTTATAAATTGATAATACATCAAAAAGTATTCATATATAAATTTGTATATTTTTCATTAATTTTAATAATAAAATATAAATATAAATATTATTATATTCATAAAAATAAGAATAAGAATAAAGATGTCATGAAATAAATTAAAAAAAAAAAAAAAAAAAAAAAAAAAAACTTATATCCATATCTTTTTTTTTTTATTTAAAAAATTGTATATTAATTATAAAATATATTACTCTAATAGGCATTACCGTCAACTAATTATTGAAAAATTAAATGATCCTTTAAATGAATTAAAATTTATTGAAGAAATGCTAAAAGGTGACGATTTAAAAAATTATCATGCATGGTCATATAGGTAATTATATTGAATAAAGTAATATATATATGTATATATTTTTAAAAACAATAATAATATTTATATAATATAAAAGCTATAAAAATTATATATAAGCGAAATAATTTTTTTTACTATTAATATTAATATATATATATATATATATTTAATAATAAGAGAATGGATAGTTAAACATTTTGATTTATGGAAAGAAGAATTTGAATTTTCTACTTCTATGGTTAAATATGATGATAGAAATAATGCTGCTTGGAATTATAGATTCTTTATATTATCTGAAAGTCCATATCATGATATTAATGAATACTTAAAGGATGAAATTGAGTAAGACGAATATGAGTTCTCTTTATTTATTTATTTATTTATTTATTTATTTATTTATTTATTTATTTATTTATTTATTTATTTATTTATTTATTTATTTATATCTGCATTTGAATAAATAAAAAAAAAAAAAAAAAAAAAAAGTAGATAGTAAAATATAAAATTCTATTATTTACTGAACATTATTAAGAGAATAATAAAAATATATGCAGTCATTCATATCATATCTATTAGAGTTTATTCTTTTTATTTAATTATTTATTTATAATAATGAAGTTTAGTAATGATAGTATTTTATAGAATCATTTTTAATAAATAAAATTTCAATGTCATTTAATAAAAAAAGAAAAAAAAAATATTCATTATTAAAATAATTCTTTTTTTATTAGATTTTCAAAACAGAAAATAAATTTTGACCCAACTAACCCAAGTCCATGGATGTATCTTAGAGGGTATACATATATAAATTTAAATAAATAAAAAATATATATATAAATCAACGAAAACAAATAATAAATTAACATATTTATATTACTATTAAATTTTTATACAAATTATAAATTTTTATACCATGGATTTATTTATTCCATGGTTATAAATAATTGTCAAATATAATCTTTCTTTTTTTTTTTTTTTTTTTTTTTTTTTTTTTTTTTTTTTTTTTTTTTTTTTTTTAATACTAAAAAGTATAATTGAAAAATCTAAATATGAATTAGCTGAATTTGCTGATGAACTTCTACCATTCTGTGAATTTCTTCAAAGAAATGAATTTTATAAATATGCCCTTGAATTCCAACTTAAAGTTAATGAAAGTATATTAAAAACTCTCAAAAGTGAAAAGGAACAAGAACAACAAAAAGATATATGTAGAAGTGTAAGAAAAAAAAATTACAATATATATTTTTATAATACTATTATTATTATTATTAAAAAAAAAAAAATGCTCTTATTATAAAAATTTCAAAATATTTAAAAGTTTATTATTATTATTATTATTATTATTATTATTAAAATATCCTATTCTAATATTCTAATATATATATATTTTTCTTTTTATAATATATTTGTAATTTTTAAATATATAAATTATCTTTAATAATAATAATAATAATAATAATAATAATAATAATAATAATAATAAAAACAATAGTTATGTTCAAAATTAGAAGAATATGACAAAATTAGAAGAAAATACTGGAAATTCATTAGAGAGTCTTATTAAATTATTACTATATTTTCAACATCAAATTTAACATATTTTTTTAATAATCAACTTTATATATCTCCATATAACTCTATTATTTTAAAAATAATAAATAAAATTAATGAAAAAAAAAATACATTTCTATTAATAAAATATAAGTATAAATATATAATAATATATTTTCACTACATTAAAAAAAAAAAATAAAGAAAAAAAGAAATTTAAAAATCGATAATATATAGAAAAGTATTTTAGTTATTCCTAAGAAAGAAATAATTAAAGAAATTTTTAATAAAATAAATTAAATATATATAAAAGAAAAAAAAATTCTAATTTATATTCATTTAATAATAGTAATTGATTAGTAAAAATATATTAATGCTATTATTATCAAATTCAAAAAAAAATTAAATCAATTGAATTATTTATATACCAAAATCAATAATATCTAATAAAAAAATAAAAATAAAAATAAAAATAAAAATAAAAATAAAAATAAAAATAAAAAGAATAAATAAAATAGAATGAAATAAAATATAAAATGTAAAATAAAAATAATATTTAAATTCATTATTTATTTCATGATAATATATCCATCATTTATTCATTTATTCATTTATTCATTTATAGTCAAATGATGTAAATATTTGACTATAAATGTTGTTGTTATCACTACACACACCATCAATAGACAACACTGTCAAATTTGACATTATCTTACTACTACTTATTGTAATGTAATTTCTTATTCTCTAAATAATTCACTGAAATCTTTTTTTTTTTTCTTAAGCATTTTCAATTTTTCCTGCATACCCATCAACAAATCTCTTTCTTGCTCTATCATTCTTACAAAATTAGCATCACAAATATCAGATCTACATCACCCGTAATTGATGAAGAAGAAACTTCAGATGTAGTTTTTAAGTCAAATTATCATCTTATCATAAGCATTCAGATCACGGCTTCGACGCTTCGACGCTTCGACCGTGCTTCGCTAAGGAAGGCGTGATCAATACAGTTTGCTAGCAGAACAGAATGCAGTAGAAAACACAATACCAACAGGTAAAGACACCACCTACTGCTTTATCTTCAAAAAAATCCTTGTAAGTTTTCTCAAAATCATAAAATCACTAGCTAATTCGTGATAGTCTTTTTGAACTTGAACTATTAGAGACTCTTCCTCTAACAACTTTGCACGAAAAATTGTCAAACACCACTTCTTAATTCCGTCGAAATAAAATCCATAAAACTTGTTCTTAGAGAAATAAGTCATAGTTAATAATAATAATAATATTATTATTATTATTATTATTATTATTATTATTTCATTATAAAAATTAATAAGAGAACTTAATCTATATTGATCTTTAATATAAAATTTATACATAATATATAATATATTATAATTAATATATTAATAAAATTTTTTAGTATAATGAATATATTATTTTTATTTTTATTTTTATTTTATTATTATTATTTATTATAATAATTAATATTTAATAATCAATATTTTAATTTTAATGACCGCAAAATATATGTTTTATATTATCATATATTATAAAATTTTTTTTTTTAAATATTTATTATTAAATATTTTATTTGGCATATACATAATAATTATTATTATTATTTTTTTTTTTTAATTAAAATAATAAAATAAAAAATAATATAAAATAAAAATAAAAAAAAATATGTATATAAATCTATAAACTTTCTGCTCATATAAAATCAAATCATGTAAAATCATACAATAGTTTTAATTAAAAAATAATATTAACAAATATATGAGAAATATTATATGAATAACATTCTATTACACAATTTTTATAATTTTCATCCATAAAATTATTTAGTTTTAAAAGTTTTATATCCTAATATAAATACATAAACCCAGTTATATTTATTTATATTTATTTATATATATTTTATATATATTTTATATATTTTATTTATTTATATTTATTTATATATTTTATTTATATATTTTTTATATTTTATTTATTTCCTTTTATTTATTTACATATAATTTAATATTTTTTAAACAAATAGAAAAAAAACCAGTCAAAATAGAATTTTGAACGTACTACATTAAACATTAACATATATATAACTGAATAATATTTATTTTTTTTATATTATATTAAATAATAAACCATAATAATAAAGAATAAATTATAAATTAATTTAAATTATGTGAATATTTTTTATTTATTATATTAAAACTATCATTTAATAATTGACAATATATAATAATCATTTGTATATTAATATTTTAATAATATCCAATAACCATATAGAAAATAACAATTTTTTTTTTTTTTACATAAAATGATAGTAAAAAATAAATAAAATGTAAACATTAATAATGTATATAAATATATAAAATTAATTAATGCTGTATATAAATATATATATAAATTTAATTAATGTATTGAAATGAATAAATGAATATAAAGGATTTACATATATTAAAATCAAACTAAATTATTATAAAATAACTTTTTATAACATATTAAAAATAATACTTTCAATTTACTATAACATTCTATATTATTATAATATTAATAAAAAATATATTAAAAATCTATTATTTCAATATTTGTATATATTATTAATTGTATTATAGTTATATTAATAATATACTAATAAATATAATAATAATATAATTAATTTGATTTTGTCTTTTATTTATTTATACATTTATTTATTAATTTATTTATTTAAAACAATTATTAATACATTACATGGAGTATACTTATAATATATAGTATCTAATATTATTCTAATCGATGATAGGATAATATTGTATATTAGATCAAATTATTCACAAATTAATTTAAATTAAATCAATAAATATTGTAATATTAATATTAATATAATTTTGAATTAAAATATTATTAATATAATTTTATATATTTAAATCTAAAGAAAAAGAATATAATAAATAAATAAAAGAATATAAAATATAAATAAATTTATAAATAAATAATATAAAAAATAAGTAGATGTATACTAATAATTAAATAAATTAATAGAATTAATGAATGAATAAGGATTAAATTAAAATTTTATTATTTTTGTTATTTTGCTTTTTTTTTTTTGTTTTTTTTGTTTTTGGTTTATTCTTCTTAATTTCTTTAAATTTAATAATATAATATTATTAATTGATTTATTTATATTATGGTTTTAATTATATAATTAAAATAAATATATTGTTAAATAGATTATTATTATAATAAGACATTTTTTTATTATTTATTACTTTTATATTAGGAATATATGGTAATATTATTAATAATAGATTATTATTTTTTAACTATAATTGATAGAATTTTTATTTTTAGTATATATATGCTAATAAAAAATAGAATTATGGATATAATATATAAATTATTAAATATTAATTAATAATAATTAATATTTAATAGATAAAAAAATAAAATTTTTAAATTTTAATAGTAAATTATATAGATGATTAATTCTATTCTGTAGTGATGTAACAATAAAACAAATAAGTAATACATAATTGATTTCTTAAATTATATAAAGATTGATATAAAACTCATCTATTAAATAAAAATTAATGAATAATAATTATGAAATCCATATTATAACAATTAATAATAGCTATAATTATAAATTTAATATTAGTATACTTAATAGATTTAATATTGTCATACGTTACAGAACGAAAACTTTTTTTTAAACGAAATAGAGTTATATAAGAAAAAAAAAATTAGTTTTGGTTATTGTTATAAAAAAAATTATAAAATTTAAGATTATTTAAACTTTATACAAAAAACCCAACTACTTTTTTTAAAGTTTAAAATATCTTAAATATAAAAAAGTATGTAATAAATAAAAATATTTAAGATTTTTATTAAACTTTAGTTTTAGTATATGGAAAATATTTTCCTTAAATGATAATTATAGTAACACAATTAAATTAGAATAAATATTAATTATTAAACTACTATGATTGTTAAAGACAACTTTAATAAAATCAAAAATTAAAAAAAAAAACTTTTTATAATAATAGTTTTTTTACTTTCCTTGAAAAATTAATATATCTTATTATCCAACTCTAATAAATTAAAAATTAAAAATTAAAAATTAAAAAAAAAAAACCATTATTTAATTTCCTTTATCTATATTTTACAATATATATTTTTAACATTTTGTATAACATATAACATTTATTAAAATAAATATAATTAAATTTTATTAAATATATAACATTATGATTTAATAAATGTATTGTGGCCATATACTTTTAATAACACACTTTCTATATAAGTCATATTGTGTTTTATTACAAATACATTGAAATATTGAAATGTTTTTTTTTTTTTATTCCTTTTTTGTACCCTTAAAAAATTTTTACATGAATTAAATGTAAACTACATTAAATATATAATTATGTAATTGATATATAAAACATTACATTAATTGGATGGTTTAACCAATAATCTCTGAACATACAGAATTAAAATTTAATGTTAATAAGTTTAATTTAATATTATAATTGTTTCAATCGACTATAATATATAACATAAATATATAAGAATAATTAAATATATCAATACTAATATAATAAAAAATGTATTAAATCACTCTTTATTTATTTATTTATTTATTCATTTATTATTTATCATTTATTTATTGATTCATTTTACCACATATTGATTTATTATTTTATTTATAATTATATTCTTTGATTATTTATTTATAATATATATCAATATTTAATATATATAAAATATAATAAAAAATTATTAATAATTGGAATAAATAAATAGAATATTACTATAAAAGTAAAATTTCTATTTATTTATTGATATTTATATATATTTTTAATATATTTTATAACATATATGAATGAAATGAAATATAATTCTAAAATATATACCTTCAATTGAAATAATTAAAAAATAATATAATATTAATATTAAAAAGATATAATATAATTTCAAAAAAGAAAAAATATATATGACTTGGTTATAAGAAAGTTCTTAATGGTAAAAGTGGTTTAAAATATAATGCTAATTTATCCTTAGATTTTAGTATAAATAACTTTTTGCTAGAAATTATGAAAAGATGATTTTTACGAGAATATTATTATAATTTAGCATTGATATTATAAATATTCATGATATAACTGTTTAATTGTAAATTATTTATATTATTATTAATTAATAATTATCATTTTTTTAGCAATTAAGACAACTACTAATATTATAACAATTTTGTATTTATTTATTTATTTATTTATTTATTTATTTATTTATTTATTTATTTATTTATTATTTTTTTATAAGTTTATTTATTTATTTATTTATTATTTTTTTATAAGTTTATCCATTATTAATATAGAATTTTTATCAAAAATCATTTAACAATAATAAATAAATAAAAATAATTTATTTATTTATTTATTATTTATTTATTTATTTATTTATTTATTTATTTATTTAAATTATTATTATTATTATTATTATAAGTTTATCCATTATTAATTATAAATTTTATCAAAAATCAATAATAAATAAAATAATAAATTTTATTAATAATAATTATATTATTATTACATTATCAATAAAAAATACTATAAAAATTTTTCAACTTCCTTTTTTTTTTTTTTTTCTTGCTGCTAAATATTAAAAAATTTTTTTCTTCTGAAAGGAAAAAATTTTTTATTTCTTATTTTTTATATATTTTTAGTAATAAAAATATTATGATTTAAATAATAATAATAATAAAAAAAAAGTAATTTTTTTTTATTATTATTATTAAAATCAAATTACTACTTATTTTTTTAAAAAAAAAAATACTTCATATAAATAATAAGAGTTTAGATATTATATATATCTATATATATGAACATATCAAAATATAAATAAAGCGCATACAACATTAAACAATAATACCATATATAAACATTAATAATTTTAATAATACATTATCAATTAGTTTTAATTTTTTGTTATAAAAAAGAATTTAATCAAATCTATTATCTTTTTTCAAATATCTATTAATTTTTTTTGGAAAAATAATAAGAGAATCAATATTTTTTAATATAAATTTATAAAAAAAAGACTAAAGCTTAAAAATAAAAAAAATATTATCATCATTTTTTTTTATTTTTATTCTTTTATCTTTTTTTTATAGATATCTACAGTTTACAGTAAAGAATACAAATTATATACAGTACTTGTATAACTTCTTTAAAATTTTTCTTTCTTTAATATTATTTATTTATTTATTTTATTAAATAAAAAAAAAACATCCATTTTTTTTCTAAATTATAGAAAAAAAAATAATACCACTTTTTTTTTTATTTTAATAAAATAATATTATAATATTTATAAATAAATACATCTAAGAAAGTTAGATTATAATAAAGAAGTATAATAAATTAAAAAACAATAATATAAAGAATAATACATTAAAGTAAATATAATTTTATATTAATTTTATTATTATATTTGTTTTTTTTTTTAATTGTTTTGGTTAATTTTTTTTTTTTTTATTTAATTATTATATTTTTCTTTCTACTCTTATTTTTTCTTTTTATAAATATATATATTGAAATTATATAGTATAACAATTAAAAGTAAAATATTTTGTTTATTCATTGGAATATTGTTTATTTAAAAAAGAAGTAGTAAATACATAACAAAAAATCATAAAAAAAAAAATACAGTAAATTTTAAATATGAATAAATAAATAAATAAAAAATAAATAAATTAGTTAACTTTTTTTGATATAGATGTTTACATAAAACAAAAGTTATATCAATCTTAACTTTTTTTATTATGATCTTAATAGAATAAATAAATGATAAATCTTTTATTTTTACAAAAATACTTAAAATAATATGTTTACATAAAACAAAATTATTATTTGATCATACACTCATCAACAAAATAATTATGAATTATATATCAATAAATTAGTTAAATATTGTTTTAAACAAAATAAAATAAAATAAAATAAAATATGAAAATATAATAATTTAAAATAGTATTTTATTATTATACTTTTTTCCTTTTTATATTAATTAGTAAATAATTTATTAATAAATATTTTATTTATATTTTTTATTATTTATTATAATAGAATAATATATATACGTTAAAGTAATATGGCTTCAAAACAATCAAAATACGAAGAAACATTAAGTAGAAATAATTCAAAATTAAATAAAAAAATGAGTTCAAAACGCTATAGTACAAATAATAACGATTCCTTATATGGAAGTAATTCACAACAAAGTATGAGTAATAATTTAAGTCAAGGAGGAAATAAAAAGAAGCCAAATAATAATAGAACCATACAAGGGTAAATAATAATAATAATATAATTTAAATAAAAAGTTAAAAATTTTAATGATTAAAATATATTTTTCTAATATATATTAAAAAATTATTTATTTGTCAATTATAGTGGTAGTAGTAGTGGTAGTACTAATAATAATGGTAGCTACGGTGGTGATTCTGTACCTGTAAGATATAAAAAAGGATTAATGAAAAATAAACCAAAATGTAAGTATTATTTATTATTTATTATTTATTATTTTAGTTATATTTATATAAAAATATATATATTATTAAATTTTTATTAATAAATAATAAAAATTATTCTTTTTTTTTTTTTTGAATATATTTTAAAGCTATGGGAAAAAATATAATTTTTGGAACAGTCGGATCCAACGATGTAGATGTTAAAGTTGATACCTCATTAAATAGTCCAGTTGTAGAACAACCAGATGTAAATGCTTTTAATAATGATAAAATAGAAAAATCAAGTAATAATTTCCATTTTAAACAAGATAAATCAAATACTATACCTGACTCTAATAATCAAAATCAAAATAATAATACCAATAATAATAACTCTAATAATAATAACAATAATAACAACAATAATAATAATATAAGTAATAATCAAAAAAGCTTTTTAAATACACATGATAATGAACTTAAACAACCTGCACCTGTAAGTTATTTATTTATTTATTTATTTATTTATTTATTTTATAATTAACGTAAAAAAAATGATTAATTATAACAATTATTATAATAATTATAATAATAATTATAATTATTATTGTTATTGTTATTATTATTACTTTATTAAAATAATTAATAAATAAAATCTCTTTTTATATATAATTTTTTATAATTAACTTAAAATATTAATAATAAATTCAAATTTTATACAAAATTTATATATTATAATAGATGCATCATCCTAATATAGCTACTGTTTTTAATGAAACGATTCCACGTACACATTCAGCACCACCATCAATAATACAGCAACAAAGAAAACAAAATAATGGACATATAGAACCGAAAAACGAAGTAAATTCAAATATAGGTAATCATCACTACCAAAATCAACATGTACAACCCCATCATCAAGTTCATAATCAACAAAGACAAATGCATCCTCCACGTGGTCAACAAATGCAATCACGACCAATGCCATTACAACAAAATCAAGGTCCAATACCTCAACAACAAAATATGCAACCATTCATGAATAATAATAACTTTAATAATAATCAAAATAATAATAATAACCAAAATAATCAAAATAATAATAATATGGGTAACAATCCAAATAATAATGTGAATGTAAATAATTATCCAATGAATAATAGAAATTCAGCACAATTTAATAATCAAAACTATTCAAACTATCCTCCATACCAAGTACATACTAATAATTATCATATGACCCATAATAATCATTTCCCACCACCTAATCACATGAATAATAACCAATTCCAGGGACAAATGCCACATAATAAACATCAAAATATGCATCCAAATCAACGAAATTCTGTATATAATAATCGTCAAAATAACAGAATGAATCAACCTCCTCCACCTGCTCCTCCATATGGTCCAATGAATTTCCCACCTAATCAAAGAGGTGATATGCCATCCCCACCACAAGTTATATACCAACCCTCACCAATATATTATCCACCTACTATTTATTATGCCCCTGTTATGGCGCCGGCACCACCTCAATATATAGTACCAAATATAGGACAAAATCGTCCATCAAAACAAGTAAAAATTACAAATCCAAATAACAATGAGGAACTTAACTTTAAGAAAGAACCAAAACAATATACAAAATCAGCACAATATATTCCACCTGAACCAAGAAACAAAGCCATTAAAATTGTTAAACCTCAAGAAGATAAAAAGGAGGATAAAAAGAATGAAACTCCTTCGTCTGCTACCAAAACAGAAACAAATGAAAAGAAATCAGCAGCCTCAACACCAACTAAGCCAACTCCAACAACATCTAAATCTTCTTCTACTCCTACATCAGCAGTTGAAAAAGACTCATCTAAAAAAAGTGGTGAAATTGGTGAAAAGGAAGAAACTCAAATCAATGATGATAAGGTAATGAAAGAAAAGGATGCTAAAGTTTCACAAACTGTTACAACTGGTCTATCTACATCTGCCCCAGCTACTCCATCCGGTGAAAAAACTAATTCTATTAAAATTACATCACCAAATAAAGAAGGACCACTTAAGACTCCACTTTCTGCTAATGCTGCTACAACTTCTTCACCATTAAAAATTGAAAATATTGGTGAAAAAGAATCTAAAGAACTTGAAGTTACTGAATCAAAGAAAGAAAAAGAATCACCAAAACCTGTTGAAACTCCAAAAGAAAATAATGTTAAGGTAGAAGAAGAAAAGAAGAATGTTCCATCTTCACCAAAGAAAGAAGTTAAGCCAAAAGAAGAAGAAAAAACAGAAGAAAAGGAAAAAATAGAACCAAAGGTTGAAGTTAAGGAAGAAGTTAAAATTGTTGGCGCTGCTGCTACTGAAAAGGAAAAGGAAAAGGAAAAGGAAAAGATTAACGAAAAGGAAACTGATGAAGAAAAGGAAGAAGAAAAGGAAGAAAAATCACAAGAACCAGAAGTTAAAATTGAAAAGAATGAAAAAGAATTGGATACTAAAACAGAAGATGAAACTGAAACTCCTACCGACGATAAAACCAAATCTAAAGAAAAAGCTAAAACTCCTGTTGATACTAATAAACCACAAACACCAAAGAAGACTGAACAAACTAAGAAAGATAATGTCTTTGGAAATATGCCTGGAAGTACAATTGGTAAATCTGTATTAAAGACTAATAATAAATTGATGAAAGAACCAGAAGAAACACCATTTATGAAAAGTAATGGTGTTATGGGGGTTATGGGAAATATTGTTAATAACCAAGTCAATAAAATGTCAACAATTAATCAACAAAGACCACAAAATAAGGTAAAACAACCATATCCAAAACCACATGCTGAATATATTTTAGAACATGATGTACGTAAAATTAAATATCCAGATAATATTAAGGTTCCAGAAAATGATAAGGATATTCCATATTATCCAAAAGAATTTTTATTATTATTTAAAGATAAATGTATTTACAGACCAGATGAACTTAAACAAGAAGATATTGATTCAATTATGATTGGTGATAAAGACAAGAAGCGTTCAAGTCATATTCAACCTGTTAAACAAACCCCACCTACTGGTAATCCAATGATAAGACAAGGTTCCAATCCAGCTAATATGAATATGCAAAGAAACCCACCACTTATGAAGGGTCCAAATGATCACTTAATGCAAAAGAGAGTTCCTAGTGGTCACTTTGCAGGTCCACAAATGATAAATCAACAACCAATGCCACCAATGGCTCAAGGTATGCAAATGGGTCCTGGTCCACAAGGTATGCCACCAATGGGTCAACAAATGGGTCCAAATGGTTACCGTTATCCAATGCCAATGGTTAATCAAGTTCCAAATATGGGTAATCGTCAAGGTTCTAATGGTAGTAGAAACAGAAATATGAACAATCCTCAAGGAAGAATGAACAGAAATATGTCTCGTCAAAGTAAGATTGGAGGACCAACTATTCCAATGAGTGATGTTGTTCCACTTGCCAAATCTGAAAATGCTTGGAAGCCACAACTTAATACTGAAAAAATGATTGATAGTATTGAAGATGAAGATGAAAAGAAAGAAGCTATTAAGGAACAAATCTTCCGTAAGGTTAAAGGTATTCTTAATAAGTTAACCTATGAACGTTTCGGATCCCTTAGTAAACAAATTATTGAAATTGGTATTACAGATGAAGCTATTTTAGAAGGTGTTATTAATTTAGTATTTGATAAAGCTTTAGATGAACCAAACTTTGGATCTCTTTACGCTGAATTATGTAAGAGTATTAGTGATGAATTACCAAAGATTCAATCATGGATGATTGATAGAAAATCTGAAAATAAGAACAATTTATTCCGTAAGTTACTTTTAAATAAATGTCAATTAGAATTTGAAAAAGAAGTTAGATGGACAGAAGAAAATAAGATTACAAAACCAGTTGCAGAAATGACCGATGAAGAAAAGAATGAATGGGCTGCTAAGGAAACTGAACGTATTAAGATTAAGAGACGTTCTCTTGGTAATATTAAATTCATTGGTGAATTATTTAAATTAAGTATGCTTTCCGAAAAAATTATGCATCAATGTGTTGGTAAATTATTATTCAGTAATTTTGAAAATCCAGAAGAAGAAGATCTTGAAAGTCTTTGCAATTTAATGAAAACTATTGGTAAGAAATTAGATAATAATGAAAAAGCTCAAAAACATATGAATATTTACTTTGAAAAGATTGAAGAATTAAGTAAAAGAAAAACTATTCCAAGTCGTATTAGATTCATGTTACAAGATGTCTATGAACTTCGTAAAGATCATTGGAAGAGTAGAACTGTTGCTCAAGGTCCAAAGACAATTGCTCAAATTCACCAAGATGCTGAAAAGGAAAAGAAGGATATGGAAAAGTTAAGAAATTCTGGTCGCTCAGGTAGTGGTCATAACGGTATGAAAAATGATTATCGTAATAATAGACAAAGTCAAGATGGTTGGAATACACCAAAATCACAATCTCGTAATGCAGGTGATCTTAGTCACTTTGGTAAAATCAATTCTATCTCAGGTAGTAATAATATTCTTTTAGGTCCACCAAAGAGAGGTTTAGGTGGTTTCGGTTGGGCTAAAAATAAGAATGATTCCTCTACTGAAATGCGTAAATCTAGTTCTGGATTTATGCCAAGTAAAGGTAGTATCTCCAATAGTCCAATTAATCAATCTCCATCTTTCACCTCTAAAAATATTTTCAGTACCTTAGATGATAGTAATGATAGAAGAAAATCCTTTGATAGTGGTCGTTCAAGTAGTGGTGGTAATAATCGTGATAGATCTCGTGATAGATCACCAATGAAATCTAATAAACCAAAGATGACAGAAGATCAAGCTAAGAAGAGAATTGAAAATGTTTTCAAAGAATATTTGAGTAATAATGATAAACAAGAATGTATTTTTACTTGTAAAGAAGTTAAAGAAGGTGGTCAAAGTGGTGTCATTATGGGTATTTTAATTGATGTTTCTTGTAATATTATTAAAGAATATGAAAATCTTGCAGATATGAATGCTATCTTATATGAAGAAGAAATTATTTCACGTGAAAATATCATTGAAAGGTAATAAATATTTAATAAATATATGAATAAAAAATAAAAAATAAAATACCATAAAATTTATTATTATATAAAATATTATTTTTATTTATTTATTAAATATTAATACTAATACTAATATAATATAAATAAAAATAAATTATATATATATATACATCTATATACATATACATCTATATTATTTATTCATATTATTATATTATATACTATAAAATTTTTTCATCTAATTTTAGTTTAAAGAAAAGTGTAGAAATTATGGGAGATATCATATACGATGTACCAAAATATTCAGATATTATTGGTAGTTTTGTAGCAAAAGCAATTGATTGCAGAGCAATTACATTTAAGGATGTTTTAGAAATTTCAAATGTTATAGATGATAGAAGAACTAATGCTCCAAAATTCATAACTTCAATTATATCAGAATATATATCTAATTTCTCAGAAAGTAAATTATTAGAATCTTGGAAATCTAGTAATATTCAAGCTTCTGATTTTTATGAAGATGATATAAAGGATATACTTGTTAATGATATACAAGATAAGACTGTTGATAGTAAAATTACTGTAGTATGGCCATTAGCAGCAGTTGCTAAATATTTAAAGGATAATTTAGATAATAAGAATCCAGATGATATTATTAAATATATTGAATCACAAGTTGATAAGAATACCCTTAAATCACCTACTTTCATAGAAATATTTATTGGTAGATGTTTAAAATATGTCACCTCAAAGACTATCTTCAGAAATAAATTTAGACCAGAACCTCAAACTAGAGAACTTTACAAAGATAAGGAAGAATTAATAACAAAAATTAAACCTGTTATTACTCACTTTATAAATAATAATAATGGCATTGATGTTATATATTCAATACAAGATTTCTGTCTTGATACTAAATATCGTTTAGGTAAATAATAATTTATATTATTAAGTTTTTTTTAAAAAAAAAAATAATAATAATAATAATAATATTTATTATAAAATATAATTATTTATATATATATATATTAATTGATTACTAAAATTATTAAATTATATTTTTAACTTTAAATATATTATATACATTATTATAGATGATAAAAGTAAAATAGAATTATTTGAAAATCTTGTTCGTATATTCATTAATTCTGATATTATTAATAAATCTTTATTAGATAATTATACCAAAGATAAAAGATCATCAAATAATAAAGGAAAAATCATTAATTCTCCATCATATTCAAAATTCACTGAATCAATAAATCAAGCTTAAATTATTTAAGGTATCAATAAATAAAATAAAATAAAATAAAAACAAAAAATGTTTTTAATTTAAATCAATTTTGTCAGTGAAGTAAACATTTATCCCATAGTTACAATATAAATATTAATAATAATAATAATAATAATAATAATAATAATAATAATAAATCATAATATAATGAAAATTAATGTCCGTATTATTAAAATATTATAGAAGAATTTTCAATATATAATGTGTAATTTAATAGCTGCAATAATTATACATAGCAACAAACTAATTTAATTTTAAAAATAAAAAGTAAAATAAATATAAAAGAAAAAAATCAATTAAATAAATAAAAGAAGGAAGAAAAAAAAAAAAAAAAAAAAAAAAAAAAAAAAAAAAAAAAAAAAAAAAAAAAGGGAAAAAAAGAAAAATAAATTAAAATAAAAATAAAATAATAAAAAATAAAGAATAAAAATAAAAAGAAAAAAAAAAAAAAAAAAAAAAAAAAGAAAGAAAGAAAAAAAAGAAAAGAAAAGAAAGAAAAAAACCACAATAATAAATCA
Organism: Anaeromyces robustus; assembly: GCA_002104895.1. NCBI lineage: Eukaryota > Fungi > Neocallimastigomycota > Neocallimastigomycetes > Neocallimastigales > Neocallimastigaceae > Anaeromyces > Anaeromyces robustus. The sequence goes on along the minus strand of MCFG01000187.1, from coordinate 43,322 downwards.
ATCTTTAAATAAATAAAAATTCTTAATTGCAACGAAACAATAAACATTTAAATAATAATAATAATGATAAATATATATATAAGTAATTAAAAGTAATAAAATTTTTAATTGAGTTAAATCAAAATGAAGCTTAATAAAATAATTTATTCAATCATTTTTTAGAATAGTATTAGTATAAAAAGAACCATAAATAGCCATATAAAAAAATGAAATAACATTTTCAATGATTTTAAAATATTATTTCAGAACTCAATATATATATAATTTATTTTATTTATTATAAAAAAAAAAAAAAAAAAAAAAAAAAAAAAAGAAAAAGAATTTTTTTTTCTTTTAAAAATTATTGCACATTATCAGAAAATAATCATTATTTAAAAGTAAAAAAAAAATAATAATAATAATAATAATGAAGTTAATATAATTATTTTAATAATTAATTTTCAGAAGAAAAAAAAGGGTATTTAAACTAATAAAATAATAATTAAACATGTTGTTATATGTAAAACCAGTTTATTTATAGCAATACATTTTTTTTTTCTTTTTCTTTTTTTTTTTTTTTTTTTTTTTTAATATATATATACAAATATACAAATAATATTTATAAACTATAAATATTTTAATAATTCATTTATTTATTTAAAACTACATTTAATTTATTATACCAATAGATATATTCATATTATTTTTTTAAACTAAATTATTTATCTTTCTATTCTTTTTTTTTTTTTATTTATTTATATATATATATATATATATATATACATCATTAGTATATTTTATTTAAAAAAAAAAGAGAGAAAAAAGAAAGAACAATAATTAATTTATTCATATTATTATAATCATTATTTATATCCATATTATATATTATATATCAATTTTTTTTATTCTTTTCTTTTTTTTTTATCCTTTTTTTTTTTTTTTTTTTTTTTTTTTTTTTTTTTTTTTCTCTTTTTTTTCTCTTTTCTTTTTTTTCATACAAATTTTTTTTCTTTATATATATATATACCTTTTATATTTTATTTATTTTTCTTTTATATATATATATATTTTTTATTTTATAATATCTTATATATATAATTATTGTATATATATATATAGTAGTTATAGTTTATAGTATATTATAATTATTATTATCATTAGATTTATAAAGCCATTTTTTTTTTATTTTTATAATAATATATTTATTAATTTTTTTTTTTTTTTAATAATTAAGAAACGAAAAAATAACATAATTAATAATTATAAAATAATAAAAGTTTAAAAAAAAAAAAAAAAAAAAAAAAAAAAAAAAAAAAAAAAAAAAAAATTAGAAAGAAAGAAAGAAGAAAAAAAATTGTATAATTTTATTTTAATTTATATTATTCTTTTTTTTTTTTTTTTTTTTTATTGGTTATATTTGATTTTTTGTTTGTATATATATATATATATAAGAAAGATGTGAAGGTAAAGAAGGAAAAAAAAAAATGTATATAAAAAAGAAAGAAAGAGAGAGATAGAGAGAGAATAAGGAAAAAAAAAAAAAAAAAGGATAGGATTGTAAGCAAAAGTAAATTATATTTGAAATTTTTTATACAGTTAAAAAATTTCAAATATAATATATTTATGTTTGTTTGTTTGTTTGTTTGTTTGTTTGTTTGTTTATTTGTTTGATTGTTTATTTATTTATAAGATTTACTAAAACTATTCATTTAATTTAATTTTAAAAAGTAGTGATAATTATAGAATTTAAGAAATCAATATATTATAATTTAAGTTATTTGAACTTATTTTTTTGTTCCTCTTTTTTTTTCTTTCTTTCTTTCTTTAATGGGCATTATGAATTTAAAAAAAAAAAAAAAACTAAAATACTTGATACGAAATAGAGACATTGGTATGAACTATTTACTTATCAAAGATTCATCAGAATTTCTTATTCCAATTATTGTAAATCTGTCACATTTTCATATTGTTATTTATAGGTCAATTGTAAATATATCTTTTCGGTATAATAACGATAAGAACACTTCGAGCGGTTCCAAGGACATCGATAACGAAAAGATAAAGGCATAGAATTTATTCGTTGAATGGGAGAGGTTAGAAAAAATAACTTTTTTTTCCTTTTTTATTTTTTGTTTATTTAATATTTTTTATTTTGATTAATATCTTTTAATAAAGTAATGAATTTTTATTATTTTCTTTTATATCTTTTATTAACTTTTATTTTATTTTTATATTTCATGTATTATGTATTTTTGTATATTATTTACTCTAATGTCATCTATATTTCATAAGTAAATTAAATCAAAAAATTATTTTTCTAGACTAGGATTAATTTATATAAAATAATTAAATTAAAATTTAAGTTGTTTTTTTTTTTAATGTAATAGTTGTAATAATTATGGTAATAGTAGTTTTTTTTGGAAGTTTTTTTAATGTAATAGTTGTAATAATTATGGTAATAATAGTTGATTTTTAGAAGACAATATTTCATATCACTTTCTTAACTTGACATATAGGATTTACCTACTAAATAACATTACTAATATTACTAATATATATTACTCATTAAATATACATTTATCTTTAATTCTATCACTTTTACATTTACTTTTTTAAAAAATAATAACATTATAACATCAGAACCTTCTTGGATATTTTACCATTAGTAATAACACTAATACCACAATATTTTAAATATTTAAAATTTTAATTATTATTAATTTGAAAAATAATCTCAATAATTATATTCTAATGCTAATACTTCTCTTATGAAATCAAGAACATGTTTTTAAAAAAAAAAAAAAAAAAAAAATAGTAGAGTTAATAGTTAATGTAATAAAAAATATAAAATTATATAAATAAAAACTATAAATTTTTAAATTATACAATTGAAATTTCATTAAATTTTATAAAAGAATATTAATAATATGATCAATTATATTGTATTTATTGTTGTTAAATTTAAATATAAATAATATTCTAAATAACAATAAACATAATTAAACAAAAAAAAAAAAAAAAAAAAAAAAAAAAAGGATTATTTTATTGTTGATATTTTTTTATTAATTTTTTTTATTTATTTATTTATTTACTTTACTATATATGTTTTTTTTTTTTTTTTTTAATATAAATGTATGATTATTTTACATTTTAGTTTCCTTTATAATTCTTGCATTTTATTATTATTATTATATTATTATTATTATTATGTTTTTATATTAATTTTTTTTATTGCTTTTTTTTAAAAAAAAAAAAAAAAAATTGCTTTCGTTTTAATAAAAAAAAATTATAAAGATTTTGAAATAAAATGGAAAAATGTTTCGTATTCTTTTTAATTATTAATAGTACTTTTCTTATTTCTCTTCTATTTCTTTTTGCTATTTTATTATATTTTATTCTATATTATAAAAATAATAATATAAAATAATATAAAAGAAATAAAAGAAAAAATTGAGAATAGTAAATAATAATCATTTTTAAGGTATTAAATAAATTTATATTAATAATAGAAAAAAATAAAAAAAAAAAAATAAAAAAAAAAAAGAAAATTAAAAAATCTTTTTAATTAATTTTTTCACTTTCTTCTTGCTTTTTTTTTTTTTTTTTTTTTTTTTTTTTTTTTAATTATTCCCAATAATAGTATTATGATGCCCTTTAATCACTATCATCATCTTCATCAGCAGAAACTTCAGCATTTTCACGTTCAGCTCTAGCCAAAAGTTGTTGTAATTCATTTTCATCGTTTTCAGTTACAGCTCTTGGCTAAATTATATAAGCATACATAAATATATTATTAAATATTAATAACAATTAGTTAATATAGTTTATTTTATATTATAATAATAATAATAATAATATAATAATATAGTATACATACACTCATTTTAACGGTTAATGAACCATTGTACTTTTTAATATTTTCTTCAATAGCAGCAATGGCCTTTTCTAAGGTTTCAATACCAAGATTCTTGTCAGTAGCGTGAGCAGTCATAACGTATAATGGTGGAGCAACAAGTTTAATCTGTTATATATAAAATAAGTTTATATTGAAAAAAATATTATCTTAATATATTATAAAAATAAAACTATTATATTATACATTTTTTTTTTTTTTTTTTTTTTTTTTTTTGAAAATATACCTTAATAATAATATCATTAATATTAGTTTGTTTTGATTTTTCTAATTCTTCCTTTTCTTCTGGAGTTAATTCATATTTAATAGAGCAAGCTTCACCAATCTTAAGTGATTCCTTAATAGCATCAATACCAGCGTAACCGAAGCAAGTAAGTTCAATATCTTTTAAAAAGAAAAAAGTTAGCTATGATTAATTCCTACTAATATTTTTTAAAATAAAAAAAAAAAATTAAATATATATTCTTACCACCACGAAGCTTAATTGGTTGTGGAGTCATTCTACGCTTAATGTTCTTTAAAAGTTCAGAACGAATTTCTGGTTCAATTTCTAAACCTTCAAAAACCTTATCTGGTTCACTTTAATATATTTTTTAATATATATATATTATATAAGCTTTCCATTTTTTTTTTTTAAGAAAAATTTTAATATAATCTTTTGTTTAATTATAAAATATATTCTTACTAAATAGCAGCCTTGAAAGCATCATAAGCGTGACCATATTTTCTGTATAATGGCCAACCAATTTGAACATATAAATCTTCAAGAGACTTACCGTAAAGCTTGTATTGTTTTTCAGCAACATGTCTCATAATACTGTGAACCTATTAATTTTTTTTTTATTAATAACGTTTTTTTGTTTTTTTTAATTTATTTTCGATAATTATAAAAACATTTATATTTTTTATATCACATTTCTATAAAATTATTATATTTTGATTTAAATAATTGTATAAATAATTACAGTTTTAGACTTGGTGAATTTTTCTTCACATTTTTGAATATCTTCAGCTGATACACGTCTCTTTGAAAGATCAATATAACCTTAATAAATATAAAAGATATTTAAAATAAATATATATATGTATATATACAAATATACAAATAAATTTAAAGCAAAACAATAAATTTTCAAATTATTTTTAAAATAAATAATATTAGTTATAAAAAGAATATTAATTTTGTTATAAAATGTATATATTAAATAAAAGAATATAAAATTAAATTTTAAATATTTATTTACCTTTTTCGGTATCAACTCTAAGAACAACAACAACTTCATTTCTACCAACACGAATTAATTTTTGAATACTTCTAATACGTCTTCTTGAAAGTTCACTTAATAAAATCATACCTTCAGTATTGTTGTATTCTAAAAGATGAACATAAGCACCCATATCAGCAATTTGAACAACGTTGACCATTACTAAATCATCAACTTCTGGGAATTTGTTTTCGTACATACGACATTGGAAAAATGATTTATCAATTTCCTTGGCTGGAGATTGACTTTCAATTGGAATTCTTACTGTTTCTTCTTCCATCTTAATTTTTCTTTATTCTTATATTTTAAATAAATGTTATAATTATTTTTTTAAAAAAATATATATATTTAAAAATTTAGTTAAAGTTTCATTATTAAATCATTAAGTATTAATATAAAAATGTATTAATATCCAATAAATTAAATTTCAACTTCTTATTTCTTTATTATATTAATTTAACAAATGTAATTTCTGTCAATTTTTTTATTTTATTTTATTTTATTTTTGAATATTAATTACTTGAATATTTATTGTTTTTAAAAAGATCAATTATTTCTTATATATATTTTTCAAGAATAAATATTTACGAAACTATTAATTAAATATCAAAATGAAAAACATTAATTTCGAATAATTCTTATGTCAATTATTATTCAAATCAATTCAATGAATATTAATTAGGTAATTAATGACATTTATTATATCAATTTATTTTAATTCTTGATTGTATTTTAAAAAATGAAATTATATAATTAAATTGAGAAATTATCCATTTAAAATTTCGATTTTTATTTTTATTTTATATGATGCATTTATCAACAAATAAATATTAATATATTGAATTAATTTCCATTTTTATTTCATTTATTTAAATATTTTTTTTTCTTCTTTTATTACATTTCTTTTATTTCCAATTAATACATACTTAAAATATATAATAACTCAGTTGTTGTTGTATATTTTAATAGAATCAATATTTTTGATTACTTTTTGTGTGTTTTTAAAAAAAAAAAAAAAAACTTTTTTAATATAATATTATATTATTTAATGTAATACATTAATTGAAACCTCGTAATAAAAGTTACTTAATATGTTAAATATATATATATTATACTCAATAATATATTATAATGTATTAAATATATATAATTAATTATTTTATTAATTGGATTATACAAAGATTACTTATAATATAAAAATTAAATCAATTAATAACCAATCAATAACATTTTTTAATCCAATCAGCTGTTCTAAATAGGTGTTGTGAACATACATAAATTTATGTAAATCGTTTTTTCAAAATATTTATTTATTCATTATTTATTTATTTATTTATTTATTTATTTATTTATTTATTTATTTATTTATTTATTTATTTATTTATTTATTTATTTATTTATTTATTTATTTATTTATTTATTTATTTATTTATTTATTTATTTATTTATTTATTTATTTATTTATTTATTTATTTATTTATTTACTATTCATTAAGATATTATTTACACATAAATTATTTAAATAAAACAAATTTTATAATAAACTATTATTTATACAAAAATAAAATTTGTGACTATACAATTACAATAACTGAAAAACTAAGAAAAATATATATTTTACTAATTCCAATGGAGACACATATAATTATGATATATCATTAGTTTAAGCTTTCTCAATAAAAACATTAAATAATTTTATTATTAACAAATTATATATATTATTTATTTCTAAATATAATATATATATTCTGGTCATAGCATAGCTGTCTGAGCAGGAGTTTGTATTGAGTTGTATTACTTCTAGATTTTTTACTTTAGTTATATATTAATATATAGTAGAAAAATAACAGGAAATTTAATTTTGTTAATAATAGCATTATTTTTTATTTTTTAATTATATGTATATATATTTGATTTTTTAAAGAATCAATTAAACCTGTCCTAACTTAATAAGAATAATTTAGAAATCTATATGATTATTGAAAATATATAATAAAATGATATAAAAAATTTTTCATACCTCGCATATATTTATTATATGTTATTAGTATAAGCTCTTTCAATAAAACCATAGATAATTTGATTAATATTATAAGGTTCACCTATATATTATATAAATAAATTGGTCATATAACAAATGATAAAAATAATTCATTTAAACTGTTTGAACAAGAGTTGAATTGTTAGGTATTAACAATATTAATTTCCAACTAAAGTAAAAATCTGTAAAACTTTATTCATTTATTTGAACTTTTATATATGATATCCCCGAAAAGAATTTTTTATATTTAATTATAATTTCATTAATATTTATAATTATAATAAAAAAAAAAAAAAAATTCACATTTAATATTTTAAAAATAATTTTTGTTAATATTTATAATTTTACCATCATTGGATTCCTTATTTTTTTTTTTTTTGCGTAATTACTTATCAATAGTTAATTTTAGTCATCTTTAATTTTTTTTTTTTTTCTAAATATTTTCCTTGTGTAACAGTAACCTTAAACAAAAATAAATGATGCTTAAATTTAAAATTAACAAAAATAATTATTATTATTACTACTATTATCATAACTCTATTATTATATTTCAGTAATATAAGAATATATGATTGAATTTTTTGACTTTCACTTTTAATTATTAATAATAGTATAATAAATTATATAATAATAATAAAATAATAATAAAATTTAATATAATATAAATATAATGTAAAATATGAATAATATAAAAAAAAAAAAAAGCAAAATTAAAAATTTATGAAAATAATACTTTTTAAGTCACATTAACAAACTTATGAATAATAAAAATTATTTTATTAAATATGAATATATATTATACTAAATATTTATCCAAATATTTATAAATATTGAAATAAATTCATAAATAATTGATATTAAAATTTTATTAATATTTTTATCTAATCCCTAAAAAATATCAAAATATTAAATATAAATTAAAAAAAGTATAATTATTTATTTATTTTTTTATTTTTTTATTTATTTATTTATTTATTTATTTATTAATAATTATTAATAATAATTATTAATTATTAATTATTATTATTATTATTATTATTATTATTAACTATCATTATTATTATTATTATTATTATTATTATTACCTATTATTATTATTATTAACCACTATTATTAATTATTATTATTATTATTATTATTACCTATTATTATTATTATTAATTATTATTATTATTATTAACTATTATTATTATTATTATTATTATTATTATTATTATCAATATTGTAATATTTATACTAAAAGTAAAACATAAAATATATAATTATTATTATAATAAATATATAAACACCTTTTTACTTTTTTAAAAAAAAAATTATTTTAAACTTTTATTTAATTTGTAAAAGATGAATATACACTAACTTATACATTTATATTTTACATAAGCATTTACAATTTTTAAATGTTTAACAAAAACATTAAGCTATATTTTAAAAAAAAGTAATATTTTTTGTTTTTTAATGTTAAACAAAATGTAAGTATAAAAATTATATTTTTATCTTTCATTTTGTTTTAACAATAAAATTCTATAAACTCTATTTGAAATAATATAAAATTTCAATTTATCTATATAAAACCATAATAAAAATTAATGATAAAATAAAAAGAACAAAAAAAATAATAAATGAATATTATTTTTGTTCTTAAATATATATGTATGTGATATTTATGAGTTTTGTTAAATACTATTTTTATAAAAATGTATAAAAGTCTATAATAAAATAATAATAAAAATAAATATTTATTTATTTTAAATAAAATAATAATAACAATAAAAAAAATAATCATTATTATTTTAAATGATATGATTTTTTTTTATTCAATTATTATTATTATATTTATGTAAATATACTATATAAATAATAATTATTATTTATTATAGTATATTTACTCTCTATATATATACATAAATATTTAATTTTTTATTATTATTTTTTGAATTTATTTGCTAATAATAATATTGCTAAGTTTATTTATACATTCTATTTGAAATAGTATTTATTTAAATAGTTTTGTTTTATTTTGATGATAATCAAATATTGTTATTCTATTTTGTTGAAAAAGTGAAATAACAATAAACTAAACTTGTCTATATTGTATTGTTAAGAAAAATAAATATGACATATATCATATTTAGTTTTCTTTTTTTTTTTTATTTTCCTTTTTTTTACTTTATATTAGAAGAATAATGAAAATAATATTTATAATATTTTATAAATATTATTTTAATCATACTTAAGTAAAAAAAAAAAAAAAAAAAAGATAACTGATATTAAAAAATCTATATACTAAATAACTTTTTCAAAACTTCTTTTATAAATAAAATAAGTCTGAAAAATGATTTTCTTTTTTTTTTTTTTTTTTTTTTTTTTTTTTTTCATTTTTGTATGTTATTTTTGTTTATATATATTTGCTATTATTTTTACTATTTTGTTTTATTTATTTATTTATTTATTTATTTCATTTATTTGTTTTTTTAGTTTCTGTTCTGGTTTCTATTCTGGTTTTGGTTTTGATTCTGGTTTTGGTTTTGGTTTTGGTTTTGGTTTTGGTTTTGGTTTTGATTTTGAATTTTTTTTTTTTTTTTTTAATTTGATTTTGATTTTGATTTTCTTTTTTATTTTTCATTTGCTTTTTAAATTGTATTAATAATTAATTAAATGATTCAATTCAATTTCTTATTATATTGAAACATTTTATTAATTATTATTATAAATAATATTTTATATTATTTTATTTTATTTTTTTATTTTTTTTTTTTTTTACTTGAATGTGTTAATTTTCTTAAATTAAAAACATTATTACCTATTATATTAATTTTAATATTAATAGATATAGATAATAATTTTCTTTTACTATTTTGTAAAAATTATATTAAATTTTCTGTATTATATAATATTATTATATCGATTATTTATGGTTTTAACGATAGTGGTTAATTTCATTTATTTATTGCTTGTTGTTTTTGTTTTTGCTTTTGTTTTTTATTTGACATATCTTTTTTTTTTTTGTTTTTAATCATTATTTGCTTTTTTTTTTTGTTTTTTTTTTTTGTTTTTTTTTTTTATTGATTTTTTTTTTATTTATAAAAAAATACTTTGCAATTAAAATACTAAATATAAAAAAGAAAGCATAAAATATTGAAATATAAAAAGATTCTTTTCTTATGACCTTTTAGTTATTAGAATGATTTGAATTAACAGATGGACGTCTAGAATATTCATGAGTAATAGTAAAACGACCTTTAGTATATACTTTAATTTCATCTTGTTGTATTGGTTGAAGATCAATTTCAGCACGACGAGTACCTTCAGATATAGTAACAGATCTTGTAATTTTAAAACTGTTATGTGGTTTTATTGGAGTAATGGATGAGTTTGATGATGCAGGGGACATATTACAGGCCGGTGTTGAAGCTTTACTTGGTTTTGGAGAATACTTAACAGATTGTAAAGAATTATTATGAGAGATTGGTTTTTTAGATATGGAAGATCTTGAGGAACAAGATGGAGCCTGATTAAGATTTGGCTGTGAAATATGAGTTAAAGAAAGTGCTGAAGAAAGGGTAGTTGAAGAGGAAGAAGAAGCAAGAGAAGGTGGATATGGTCTTTTATTTGGAGAAGAAGGATTAATATTAGCATTACCATTATTACTAATATTTGTATTAATACCGGTACTAGTATTTCCATTTGAAAGTTCAGTTCCAGAATCACAACGATGGAATGGTTGTTGTTTAAATTGAATACGAGAAGAATGACCAATACTGGATTCTTTTAATATTGGAGAAGTTCTATATTCATTGTTCATCATTCTCATATTATTTCTACTGGAACTAGCAATACTTGTACTAATTGATCTTTCACGAGTAGACATTGAAGAAGCAACACCAATACCATAATAATTCTTCTTACAACCAACATTTTTGTGTCTATCTAAACTACCACCCATAAGTTTTTCAGTTGAAGCACATGGTTGAATATTATTTACTTCTGGAGTAGAATTGATGGATAAGGAAGAACTATGAACTCTACTCTTCATTTCTTCTTCTGTTGGTGGAATAAATAATGACATATCAATAACTTTTGAAATAGAATTCTTTCTGTTATTGCGATGACAGTGATAACCTGGAGTACCAATTGTCTTGCTATTTATAATAGAGTGATTAGAATTGGTACTTACAGAAGTGTTACTAGAACATTTATTTAATCTATCGTTACTAAAACTCATATTAAAGGCTGGGAATGGTGGAATATTAATATTTTGGTTATCATTAATAGTAGATGCATTTGAATTGGTAGTAGATGAAATAGAAGCATTAACTGAAAGTTGATTTAAAGAAACATTTGGAATCTGTTGAGTTGGAGTAGAAGCTTCATCTAATAAACTTGGATCAATAGTACTAACTGTATTAAGATTAGTACTATTAAAACGAGCTGATCTACAATATTCACAATCGCACTCTTCATCTTCTTCTTCATCTGTTCTGTGTAAAATTTTAATACCTACAGCTTTAGCAAATTCTTGAGCTGTTAATTTAGCAGATTCATTAGGATCATGAATTGGTGAAGGTAAAACAGGAAATTCATGATATTTTTTAACCTTAGTATCAATTAAATTTAAATTAGTCTTAGGTTTTTTGTGACTTTTCTTATTTCCATGAACTTTTTCTCTTCCTAATTTTTCAGTTTCTATACTTCTTGGAGTAGACTGATTGTCTAAAACTCTTGATGACGAAGTATCATAAGTTGGAAATTTTTCTAATTTATTTGATTTTCCTTTAAAAAGGTGAGAAATTTTGGTTTTTAATGAACTTTTCATTTTGGTTTAAATATATTAATAAAAAAAAATTTGTCTTCTTTTTCTTGCTCTTCTAAATTTTAATAGTTTTTTTCCTTTAAAATTATTATTATAATCTTTTTTTTAATAAATTCTGAAAATATATTTTTTACTGCTAAAAAGAATAAAATAATAATTATATTTACAAATATTTTATTTCTTTTTATATATTAAACTTTAATTTTAAAATGGTGTTGTAATTATTTCAAAAAAAAAAAAATTGAATAAAATAAACTTGTTAACAAAATCACTTTAAAAATATTATATTAAAAGGCTGTCAATAATAAATGAAAACTTTAAAAGCATTGTTTGAATTTGAATGAAATTTTTAAGTTAATTTGTATACTTCAAATTAATTCTTTATATGGTTTTGAACTATTTTTATGTTTTATAAAAACCTAATAAAATATTATAAAAAAAATTAATAAATGTCTTTTATTATTTAATCTTTAATATATTCTTTTATTATAATATATATCAATAAAAAGAATTATTTTATATTATATTAAACATATAATATAACATAAAATAATAATTAAAAAATATATTTTTATTGCTTGTATTTCTTTTTAATTATATTCAATCAATTTTAAATTTATATTAATAAGTATATATTTTATTCTTACTTTACTATAATAAAGATTTTTTTTTTTTTTTAAGTTCGCTTTGTTTTTTTAGTTGTTGTTTTTTTTTTTTTTAAAAAAAAAAATAAATGTTTTTTATATTAAATTATATTACTTTTTGTTGAATTTATGGATATATAAATTTATTTAATATTCGTTGTTTTAGTTCTATGAAGTATAAATAAATATGAAATGTTATAATCTTTTCATTATCAAAATTTATTTTCAAATAAATTAAGAATAAATAAAGGTATGTTGAACTTATTAATTAAAAAATATCACGAAAATAAATATTTATTAGTTAAAAAAATATTTAAGAAAAAAAAGGAAATGTTTAATTAAAAAAAAAAAAACAACAAAAAAAAAAAAATTAAATTAATGAAAATAAAAAATAATTATAATTTATAACTATTATAAAAAAAATACGCTTAAAAAAAAAAAATAAAAAAAAAATTTTTTTAGTTCTTTTTTCTTTCTTTTATTCATTTGAAAAAAATAATAATAATAAAAAAATACGGTTCATTTTTTTTTTAAATATAATTATTAATAAATTATATAATTTTTTTATTAATTTATTAATGTATATATTCAATTATCTATTTAATGATAGTATAAAATATTTAATTATTAATTATTTATACATTTATTTAAATTTCATAATAAATAACATTTGAATCTTAAATATTATTTTATTTACAATCTAATATACAGTATTAAATATTATATATATTATTAATATCAATAATCCTTGAGATTTTTGTTAAAATAAATTGAAATTAATATTTATATATTAATATTGTTTAAAACTATTTTTATTATAATTTGAAATATAATATGATTATAAAATTATAATTAAAAAAATATTAAATTTATATTTCATATAATAATTTATAAGGATAGATAATTAATATTAAAAATTTTATTAGATTTATATCAAACAATATATATTTAGTATATATTACAATATATTATTATTTACATAATAAAAAATATTCTAAATGTTCTTTAAGCAAAAAATTTTAAATATTAATTGTAATTTTTGTTTTTAATATATTACAATATATTAAAGTATATTTATAATATATGCTACATATAATTATTTTTATTTAAAATATATTTTCAATTTAAATTTAAATTCATATAATTAGGATAATTTCAATTAACAGCTAACTATGTGCAACAAAATAAAAAGAACATGTTAATATTTTAAAAAATATTTATATATATTATATTATTATATATTATCAATTTATTAACTATATATTATAATATATATTTATATATTAAAAATTTGTTTTATTATATATTATAATTTAATTATATAGATTAATTGAAAAAATATTATAATCAAAATAAAATATTTATATAATTTAATATAAATAGATATATGATATACTTAATATATTATAATATATTATAATATATTATATAACATAATTAGATAAATTTATTGTCTACAATTTTCCATTAATTATTAAATAGTAATTATATTAATGAAATTATTAAAATTACTTTAAATAGAACGCTTAAAATTTCTTGATTATAATTTATTATATATATTGATATTAATATATTATTGTATAATAATAATATATTTTGAAATATTATGTAATTAAAAAATGACAGTTTTATATAATTATGACAGTTTTATGTAAATATATCATATATCTTTAAATAATAAAAATATAATAAAAAGTTTAATAAATAATTAACACACTTAGTTGTTTTATAGTGGATTGTTTTTTATTTTATAATCTACTAAATTATATAATAAAAATAATACATTCAAATATATGATTTATTTTATATATCATATATTGTAATATAATGTAATATATAACACTATTTAAATTATTAAATAAATTTTATTATGGAAATTCTTAACATTTTATTATAAACTTTTTTTTTTTTTTTTTTTTTTTTTTTTTTTTTTTATGGCACACAATTTGTACGTCAACTTTATTGAATTTAAATATTAAAATACATGAATCATTATTATAAACAAAAATTTTTATACGAAAATGTTACAAAAAAAAAAAAAAAAAAAAAAAAAAAAAAAAAAACGATTAGTTTAAAAATAAATCATATTGATAATTGATGAAAATCATATTGATATATAATTATTTCCTTTTTAGTACAAGAGATTTCTTTAGAATATCACTCATTCAAAAAAAAGAAAAAAATTTTTAAAAGAATTAATATTATTCTAAATATTAAAATATTATTCTAATTAATATTATTAATTATTATATTTATAATAATAAATAATTATATTATTCCATTTCTTTATCTAAATTATTCTATAATTATTATTTGATTATTTAATAATTAAATAATTAAGAAATAATAAAATAAAAAAAATTATACCATTCATAAATAAATGAATAAATATAAATAAATATTTAATAATTATTAAATAAATAAAAAAATTAAAAAAAAATTATTATAATATAAAATTAATAAACATATATTCTAAACAATACAATTAAAAAAAACTCTATATAATAATAATAATAATAATACATATTATTTGTAAACATTCTATTATTTAAATATATAATTTTTGATAGACGTAAAATTAGATAATTACATTATTATTTTTTTATTATCATTATCTAATAATTCATAATAATTATAATTCTTGATCTTTTTATATATGATGTCTTAAATAAATATATGTAGAAATTGGAAAAAAAATAAAGTAATTATATAAGTAAAACTCTTTTTTGACTGTTATTATATATATATGTAGTACTTTTTATTTTTATTATATATATTAAATATATATAATAAAAATAAATATATATATATATTTATTTTATGGAAAAAAAATCATTTGACATTAATTATTATATATTTTTACTTTATATATTTTATATTATATATTTATAAAAATATAATATAAACTTATAATATTTTTAATTATTTCATTTTATTATATTACTCCTTTTTTAATTTTATTTTTTCTTTAATTAAACAAAATAAAAAAAAAAAAAAAAAACTAATAAATATTTACATTAAAATATAATTTTTATCTCATGATCACATAAAATATGTGTTATAAAATAAATCTATAATAATAATAACAATAATAATAATAATTATAACTATTATTACTCTGAGTTATTAGAATTATAAAAAAAAAAACTAAAAAACAACAAACATTTTAGGTTTTATTTTTTAAACGTAAATATATAATATATAGTTTATTACTTTAATTAATTGAATTATAAATATTTTTTATTATATATGGCAAAAATTTCAAATAATTATTAAATTTTAATTTTGTACTTATTATCTGAGATCTCTTTAATTAATAAGAATTACTAAATTTCATATTTTATTTCTTTGTGTTTTTATGTATTCTTCCTTCTCTTGTATATGAAGCATACTTAACAAAATAGATTTTAAAATATGAAAAAAGTATTTAATTGTATTTCATTACACTACATTAAAATATTTTACATATTTTTAATTCATAACACAAAATCTTAATGTAATTCTCACACATATCTACACTTATTTTAAATAAAGTTAAAAATATTAATATTAAAATTATGAATAAATAAATAATTAATAATAGAAAAAAAAAAGGCACAATTAAATTTATTAATTACTTGTTAATATAATAAATAAATTAAATCTTTTTTTTAAAAAAAAAAAAAAATATTTTAAAGTAATTAATATAACAAATTAAAAGTAATTATAAATAATAAAAATTATGATTAAAATATCATTAAATCAAAGATTTATTTAATTATTTTTAAACTTTAATCTACTTTTTTTATATGATTTATATACAATACTTGTTGAAAATAGAATTATAATCCTTTTTTTTTTTTTTTTTTTTTTTTGTTTATGTTTTAATTAATATTTTTTTTACATAGTATATTTAATAACTATTTAATAACCCAATTCAAATATATAAAAAGTTATTAATATATATTTAATATAAATAAAAATATTTTTCAATATATAGTATATAGTATAAAAAGTTTCTTATTTGACAAAATTAAATAATTTAATTAAATTTTAATACTATTAAAAAAATAGTGCGGTCGGTTTATTATCATATATAAAATTTCTTTCCTTTAATAGTATTAATTAATTTTACCATAAAAAGTAAAAAAAAGTTTATTAATAATTAAACCAACTCAGCCTATTTAATAACGGACTATAATAAAGTTATTAAAAATTTAATTAAAATATTTTTTAACTTTATTTTATAATATTAATGGATAATTAATGTATAAATTTTTACATATAAGGAAATTTTCATTAAATATTCAACGGTAAAAAAATACATAAATTAATTTAAATAAAAAATTAAATATTAATTAAGATTATAATGGAAAAATTAAACTATAATAATAATTAAAGTTTATGATTTTTAATAATTAATAAAATTATTAGATAAAACTAAAAAGTAAATAAAATTTAAATTAAATCTTGAACATTTTTTATTATATATCATTTTATTATTATGTTTTGAAATAAAAAAAATTTTAATTATTATAAAAAAGATATTATAATAAAATTTATGAGAAAAATTGTTTATTAAATTAATTATTTTAAATTTAATTATTTTTATAATAAAAAAAAGTCCGAATACAATAAAATGCAATTTTATGTGAAACATTTAGGATCACAAAAATTTAAAATAAAAATAAAACATAAAAGCAAAAACAATTTAAATAAACTTTTTGTGCTTATTTTTTAATGTTACATATTAAACATTAGAGAATTCTATGATTCTACTTTAAAAATAATTAATCTTTATTTTTTTTTTTTTTATAAATTAAATTGTAAATATTATTTTCATTAAAGGTTTAATATAACTTTTAAATTGTAAGGGTCAATTGTTGTTTTTTATATTATTGTGACTGTGCTAATTTTAAAAAAGGAATTTTTTTTTATTATTAAATTTCTATTTCTTTATTAAACAAAACTTATTTCATTCAAAACTTACCTTATTATTATTTATATAACAGTTTCACTTTTATTAAAAAATAATATAGTATATTTAATAAAAATAATTAATATATTTTGGGAAGTAAATATTTAAAAATAATAAAATTAATTTATTACTACTCGGAGTATTTTTATTGATAATAACAAAAAAACTTTTTAAAATGGATTATTCTTTATTTTTCTTTTTTTTTTAATTTTTCCCTTTAATTGAATAATAATTATTAAATAAAATTGTTTCATATATTAATAAAAAAATCAAAAGAAAAGAAAAAAGGGTAAATATTTTATAATAATCATTAATATTTACTTACTTTTATCCTAAATATTATAATATTATCCACTTTATTAGTTATAATTATCTTGGTTTAGATTATTTATTTTTAAAAAATAAAATTATGCGAAATATATAAGATAATTAAATACTTTATATTAATTAAAAATTAGCAAAATAAATTATATATATATGCAATACAGAAAATATTAAATCAACCATTAAATAAGCCTTATTACATATACTGTAATAAAGCTTATTGATTCATCAATTAATAAGACATTCTTATCTAAATTAATTAAAAAAAAAGTTTTGATGAAATCATATATACATGTATAATATAGATTTTCTATAAAATTTAAATAATATCTTTAATATAAAAAAAAAACATAAATATGATTTCAATAAATTTCATAAAACCAGTAATATCATCAATTTTCGTTTCATATCATATTTGATTTATTACTAATATTATTTTAAATAATAAAATTATTAAATATTGAAATTTTTACTTTCATCATTTTATCAAATATTATTAAAGTGTGTTCATCAATAATTAATAAAAAATTTATACTTGTATTTAGATAATTCCAGAATATTTTTTAAAGTTTTTTTTTTTTTTTTAATAATAATTATGAATATCTAAATACCATTTTTAATATAAAAAATAAATATAAAACATGGAAACCAGTAATATTATTTTGTATCATATTTAATAGATATAATATAAATTCTTTAAAGAATATTCCATAAAAAATAAATAAACAATAATCTTTTTTTTTTAATTAATTAATTAATTATTTATTTATTTATTTATTTATTTATTTATTTATTTATTTATTTATTTATTTATTTATTTATTTATTTATTTATTTATTTATTTATTTATTTATTTATTTATTTATTTATTTATTTATTTATTATTTATTTATTTATTTATTTATTTATTTATTTATTTATTTATTTATTTATTTATTTATTTATTATAGTATTAATTCAAAAAATAGATCTTCTAAATATATCTCATATTATTTTTCTTTATATAATTATATTAATTATTATATATTATTAATATATTATTAATATATTATATTATTTATTTATATAAAAAAGTTTAAAATATATTATTTATTAATTAATTAATTTCAATTTTGTTTTGTTTTTATTTTTTGTTTTGTTTTTTTTCTTTATTTTTTTAATGTAACATGTTACATTTATGTAAATTATAAATTATATGTTAAACATAATATAAAATAAAAACTATTAAATTAAATTTATTATAAATTTATTTCAACTTTAAACTTTAAAAAATAAAAAAAAAAATTATATAATAAAAAAAAAAAGATTTAATGAAAATTATTAAGAAAAAACTATTTTTAAAAACAATGAAAATAAAAATTAATTAAATCCTATCAATATATTAACTAAATTAAAAAAAAATAAAAAATTGGTAATTAAGTTATGAATATTTATATATATTTTAAAACACCTTGATAAAATATAACATTGACTATATTATCAAAATTGTATCTGAAATCTGAAACATGAAATATTAAAAAGGGAACATATATAATGTAAAAACTTAATAAGAATAAACTGTTAAGGGTTAAAAATATTAAAAATTGCATATATTTCATTTCTTTTATAAAAAAATAGTATTATTTTTATAATATTTATATTCTAAAAAAAGGAATAAATAACTATTTCTTTTATAAACGAAAAAAATTGATTATTTATTATAAATATTATTTTTATGAAATAAAAACTTTATTTATAATATTTTATTAAAATATTTCATTTTATTCAATTTATATACATTATAGTATTATTATAACGGAAAATAAAATTGTTATAAGTGAAAAAAATTTTTCCTTATTTATTATTTATATATACTTAATAGGGTTAATTATTTTAAATATATAAATAAAATATATATATCAAAAACAGAATAATAAATTAATAATCTATAATCAAATAATTATTATATAATTATTAGAGAATTTTTTTCATAATTAATATTGAAAAATTATATTTTCATTTTTATTAGATCATCATATGTAAATATACATATTTTTTTTTTAATTTTTTTTTTTTAGATTATCATATGTAAATATACATATATTTCTTTTTTTTTTTTTATTATATATTATATAATTTTAATACTTTGTTTTTTCACTATTAATTATAAAACATTTAATTTATATTTTATGTTTTATATTAATTTCTAATGAAATAGCCTTAATAATTTTATCATATGATGAATGTTTAAATATTAAAACATATTAAATAAACTTGTATTATTATTTAATCATATATTAAAATCAGCTTATTTTCTAATGATAAATTTATCATAGTTATTGTTATTTATATGTATTTTATGTAATAACATTTTTTGTAAAAAGTTTTTTATATAATGATATGGTTTTATGTACAATAAAAAATAAATTAAATATTTATATAATGATGAATTATATTATAAATATAATTAAAGTTTTAGAACTTATTGTATTATTTACTTTGTTATAATATAACTTAGCTATTTTTATATTTTTTAATTAATATTATATTATTTTGTTTTATTTTATATTTATTTTCCATTTTTTTAATTTTATTTTAATAATTTTCTATTTTATTTGCGTACTAGTACAATCTTTTTTTCTTTAATGTTTAAATGAAATTATACGGAAAATATAATCATGTTTGTTAAAACTTAAAAACTTTAATACATATGTTTTATTATTTAATATCATAATAATTTTAGTTATGTTATAATAATGAAGCAATTGATATATCAAAAAATTATGTAATAAATATGTAATTTTTTTCATTTTATATAGCTTAAATGTAATAAATATGTAATTTTTTATTTTATATAATTTAATATAATAAATATGTAATTTTTTATAATTGTATCAAATTACATATTTTATAATTGTAAAAACATGAAATAAAATAAAGAAAATTTAAATAATAAAAAAATTAATAGTTTGTAATTTTCTATAGATAATTCTTCTCTCTTTTTATTATATATATTATATTAATATAATATAGTCTTTTTTTAAATAAATATTAAATAAAATTATTAAATAAAATATTGGTCTACGTTAAATGAATATAAGTTAAATGTTTATATTAAATAAAAAATCAATAAAATATAAAAAATAAAATTTAAATATTATTTCTTAATACATTTTATTATTTTTTAAAATATAATACATTCTAATAATAATATTACATTGTAATTGTAATTTATTTATTATTTATTAAGGTTATAAATTTTATTTTTATTATAGTATACAATAATTTTTAACATTATCTATATTTTAATAAAATTAATTATAATAATAATTATTATTACTTTATTTATCAATATAATCATTATTATAATTATTAAATATTATTTTTACTATAATTATTAAATATATTATTATTATGATTATTATTATGATTATTATTATTATTATTATTATTATTATTATGATTAAATACTATTATTAAATATTACTTTTTACTATAATTATTTATTATTATTATTATTATTATTATTATTATTATTATTATTATTATTATTATTATTATTATTATTATTATTATTATTATTATTATTATTATTATTATTATTATTATTATATTATTATTATTATTATTACTATTATTATTATTATTATTATTATTATTATTATTATTATTATTATTATTATTATTATTATTATTATGATTAAATACTATTATTAAATATTACTTTTTACTATAATTATTTATTATTATTATTATTATTATTATTATTATTATTATTATTATTATTATTATTATTATTATTATTATTATTATTATTATTATTATTATTATTATTATTATTATTATTATTATTATTATTATTATTATTACTATTATTATTATTATTATTATTATTATTATTATTATTATTATTATTATTATTATTATTATTATTATTATTATTATTATTATTATTATTATTATTATTATTATTATTATTATTATTATTATTATTATTATTATTATTATTATTATTATTATTATTATTATTATTATTAGAATTATTATTAGAATTAGAATTAGAATTAGAATTAGAATTAGAATTATTAGAATTAGAATTAGTATTAGTATTAGTATTATTAGTATTAGTATTAGTATTAGTATTAGAATTAATATTAGTATTAGTATTATTAATATTAGTATTAGTAATAGTAGTAGTAGTAGTAGTAGTAGTAGTAGTAGTAGTAGTAGTAGTATTACATATTACTATTTATTATTTTTTTATTATTTATCTTGTTATTTATTATTATTATTACTATTTATTTATTTATTTATTTATTTATTTATTTATTTATTTATTTATTTATTTATTTATTTATTTATTTATTTATTTATTTATTTATTTATTTATTTATTTATTTATTTATTTATTTATTTATTTATTTATTTATTTATTTATTTATTTATTTATTTATTTATTTATTTATTTATTTATTTTATATCTATCTATTAGCAATTTATTTTTTTTTTCTATTCATTAAAACAATTTTGATATTATTATTTATTATAATAATAATTACAATAATAAATAGTAATAATAAATGACTTTATTAATAATAATATTATTATTATTACTATTGGTATTACGATTTATTTGATTATTATTAGCATTAGTAAAAATATTAATATTAATATATTATTATTTTAATAATACTATCTATTATTTACCTGTTATTTGATGAATTATTATTATTAATATTAAAAAAATATAATAGTTTATATAATATTAATTATTATATTATTTATTTAATATTTTATTTTTTTATAATATTTTTTTAATTTTCTATACTGATATTATTTTATTAATGTCTTTTTTTTTTTTTTTTTTAATTTTTTTATTATTATTGTTATAATTATTTATTTATTAATACTATTATACTTTACTATTAATAAATAATAATATATTATAAATTGTATATTCATTTATTTTCGTTATTATTATTATTGGTTATATTTCATAAAAAATTTAATAAAAAATTTATTAATAATTATTAAATAAATAATATTTAAATAAATAAAAAATAATTATAAATAATTATTATTTAAGAAATAAAATATTAAAATATAATATCTTATATTTATTTAATTATTTGTATAATTATATATTATTAATTAATAATATAATAAAAATATTTTTAATTGATATTTAATATATAATTAATAAAAAAAAATATATATTTTCTGTATAAGCATAACTTTTTTACCGTAAAAAAATTTTTTTTTTCCAATTTAAAAATAATATTATATATATTAGTAAAGATAATAATATTAAAGTTGTCAAATTTTCATATTTAATAAAAAAAAGAAAAAAAAATATTACCGCCAAATCTTTAAATATATAATTACTAACTTAATCAAAATGAATAGAAAAAAAAGTTTAATAATACATATACTTTATAAATATATATCTTTAAATTTATCATTAAAAGATTATTGGAATATTAATATAACCAACAACCAACTTAACATTTTAATTATAATTTTATTATATAAATATTATTTTTTTCTCTAATTATTTCATAATATTAATGATTTTAATTATAATAATTAAAATCATTAATATTATTAAAAATAGCTTTGCCGCTAAATTAAACTTTTTTAAATCCTCTTTTTTTATATAATATCAATTATTTATAATTATTTAAACGTATCTTATTAAATATACTTTCTATATTATTCCATCTTAAAAATGGTTGTTACATTAATATCTTTCATTTGAAATGGTTTAATATTAAGGATTAAAACTTTAAATGAATAATTTTTATTTTAAACGTTCTTGTTAATATAATAATATAAATAATAATTAAATAATTAATATTAATTAATCAATAAAAATTACATTATATATAATAAAAGTAATATATAAGATTTATAAAAAATATATGTTTATTTTTTTTACTATATTTTCATTTATTATTGTAATTATTATCTATATTTAACAGTTAAAATAATTTTTTATAAATATGGTTATTACATTAATATATTGATATAATATTATGAATAAAACTTTAGATAAATACTTTTTCATTTCATATTTTATATATAACAATTTGACAATATTAAAAATTATAATTAATTATATGATTATTTGAAATCATCATTAAGTGTGTTATTTTATAAATTTATTCCTCTAGGATTATTGTATATATATTTACTTCATATATATTTAGCATCATACATATATATCTATACATTGTTATAATTTGATTTTTTAATGTTTTATTTACATAATAAATATAAAATGTATGGAACTATGTTCTTATTAAATTGATACGATATTATATGGGTTAGGTTAGTTTCACAGTCCTTTACATCAACCAGAACTTAATATTATATTATTGATTTTCATCTATATCGAACCAGTAATTTTGTGTATGTTAAAATAAAGCCTTTACATATATATATATATAATATATATTATTTGTTGTAATTATTTTAAATTGATTTAATCTATTACATATACACTAATAGACTTTTTTATTCATAACATAGTTATTTCATTTCCTAATCTATATGTTATAGATCAATTTTGTCATTGATATTGAAGATAATCTTACATGGTTTACAAATATAAAAAATATATTTAAATTTTATTCAATTTTTTAAATATTAGATAAAAAAAAAATAAAAAAAGTAAATAATCTAACTATCTAATAACATATTATCTAAAACATTTTGAAGTCTCAATATTTTTATGTATTATGTTTTATTAATTATTGTTTCGCTATTTTTAATAATCACATAATAAGTAAAAAGAATAAAAAAAAATCACAAAAAATTCTGTATAAATAATTTTTATTATTATCAAAGAAATCAAAATATAAATTATATTAATATTATTATTATTATTATTATTATTATTATTATTATTATTATAATTATTATTATTATTATTATTATTATTATATATTATATATTATTATTATTATTATTATTATTATTGTATTATTATTATTATTATTGTATTATTATAATTATTATTATTATTATAATTATTATTATTGTTGTATTATTATTATTATAATTATTATTGCATAAATAAAATATTAAATATATAAGATATTTTTATATTTTTACATCTTTATATCTATCATTATACATATTTATTTATAATAATAATATACAATATATATATGTATATAATATATTAAATAAAGAAATAAATATATAAAGATTAATTATAAAAAAAAAAAAAACTTTTATATAAAATTGAGGCTGATTTGAAAAAATAAACTATAAAAAATGCATAAATAACTATATTAATATATAATTAATCAATGACTGATATAGATAATATAGTTAATATAGTTAATAGTTGAATATTCTATATATATTTAAATATATATAGATATAAATAATGGTATATATTATATATATACAAATAATGGTATTATAATTATAAAATAATTATTATTTATTTAATGAATTTATATAAATATTTACATTTTTGCTAATATAGCTCTTATTTAATAACTTAAAATATGAAAGATGATGGAAAGTAATTTGTAATGATAAAAAGTAAAATAAAAAAAAAAAAAAAGGAAAGGATGAAATATGAATTTATTTACATTTTTTATGACTATTATTATTATTATTATTATATACTTTATTGTTTAATTTTACTTTTATTAATTGTTGTTATTTTATGAATTTTTTTATATTTATTAGTAGTAGTAGTAGTAGTATAATTGATTAAAATATGTAATGGTAAAAGTTATTTAATTATGCATATGTATGAAAAATGGGTAAAAATTAAAAATTAAAATTATAATAAAATGAAAAAATAAAATAAATAAAAACCAAAAAAAAAAAAAAAATATTTAATTCTAATTATTTAATTTTATATAAAACGTCTTGGTTCCCTATGAGATGTTGTTGTACATTTAATCCAAGAAACATGACATAAATCTTTAGATGAATCATTCTTTTCACAAATTTCCATTGCTTTTTGAGTTGCAAAAACTTTATTTAAATTAGCATTAACAGCCTCCATAAAATTCATTGCATAACCAACACCAAATGTTCCCGTTGGACTAGATGCAATAACTCCACAACCTTTAGATATATATAAAAAGAAAAAAGAAGAAAAAAGAAAAAAAAAAAAAAAAAAGAAAAAAAGAAAAAAATAAATAAAAAAATAAAACAAATTATTTTTATAATAATTTTTTTTCAATATTTAAAAATAATAAATAATTGAGTATATTTGTTTATTTAAAATATAATATATATATATATATAATAAATAAACATTTACCGTTTAGCATTGATGCCCAAATAGAACATTTTTCTGGATTATCAGATTTTTGTTTACAAAGTTTAAGACTTAATTCATGTGCTTTTGGATTAGCAAATTTTACATCAGAATCAACAACCTCAGCATAATACCTGGAATTTGTAATATAAATGATTAAAAGTTATTTATTATCCTTTATTTAATTTATTAATTAATTATAATTAATCTTTACGTATTTTATTAATTACCAAGTTATAGTATCACCAACAGATCCCGAAATGTATCCAACACTTTCACAATATTCATAATCATTTTCCTTTTTACATGGAATAGCTGTAACAATCTTAGATCCACCAAAAACTGCAATAGCATCTTCTACTGAACACTCATCATCTAAATTACCATTTTTTAAATCTTCTTTTTTCCTTTCAACTTTATGATTATAGTTACAATTATATTATTATTATTATTATTATTATTATTATTATTATTATTATTATTATTATTATTATTATTATTATATTTATTATTATTATTATTATTATTATTATTATTATTATTATTATTATTAATTATATATAGAAAAAAATTACCATCTTCAAAATCTTCATCATTAAAACCAATAATGTGAATTTTTCTTAACCAATAACCTTCACCTTGAGATGGTTGTCTTGTAATTTTAATTTTATCAGGTTCACCTTCTCTACGTGTAGTAATATCGTCAACATATAATTTTTCAGGTTTTTCAATTACATCATTAGTAAAATTTGTACCTAAATTAAAATAAAAATATATATATATATAAAAATATAAAATAAAATAAATAACAATAAAACTCAAAAATATAATATACAAAAGTATTTTCAAAAAATAACAAACTAAAAATAATAATTTAATATTTATAAATAAAAAAAGGAAGTGGTATATAATTTTTAAGCATAAATAATAAAAAATATATTATATATAATAATATATAAACTAAAATAAAAATAAAACATTTTAATGAAAAATTAAAAAAAAAAAAAAAAAAATAAAAATAAAAATAAAAATAAAAATAAAAATAAAAAATTCTTTACTTATTTTTATTTAAAATTTTTAAATACTACTTACCAACATAACGAAGTTTTCCTTTTAAATTCATTTCAACATATTCTTTTTCACCATCCATTTTCCTTTCCATTTGAGGTGTCTTATATTTATCTACACCATTTATTTTTAAATCCATATATTTATTAAAGAATTTATCCTTAGATATATTACTTTCAGTTCTTCCTTTGAAAATTTTTCTTTTAAAAGATAAATTCTTTTCTTTAATAGTAAATTGAATAGTTGCTTTAGAATCATTAATGATACAATTATTCTGTTCCTCGTAATTTCTTTCTTCCTCACGATAATTGATATATTTATCATTTTGAAGCGGTAAATAATCAACTAGGCGAGATATCTGTATATTATTTGAACTTTTCTTCCCTTTAGCTAACTTAACAGATATTTCATATTCCTTTTCTTTATTATAAAATTTATCATATAGATTATGTAGCTTATATTTATATGATGATAAATTGGTATCTATCATTATTTGTAATCGCGGTGGTATATATTCATGTAGTATTAGAAATGTTACTACAATACTTAAAAATAATGATACATATACTGCTGCTGTTCTCATAAACATTTTTTATATTTTTATATATGATAACAACAACAAAAAAAAAATTTTTTTCCTTATTTTATTACTTAATATTTATTATAATTAGTTTCTTATTTTATTATTTGTTTGCTTGTTTGTTTGTTTGTTTTTATTTATTATTTTAATTTATTTATTTATTTATTTTTTTGTTTGTTTTCCTTTAAATTTCTTTTTTCCTTTTTGTAACGTTTTTCTTTTTCTTATTTTTTTAAAAAAATATTAAAATTTAAAATTTATTTATTTATATATTTGTTTGTTTGTTTTTTTTGTTTGTTTTCCTTTAAATTTCTTTTTTCCTTTTGTAACGTTTTTCTTTTTCTTGTTTTTTTTTAAAAAATATTAAAATTTAAAATTTATTATTTATTAATAAATATTTTTTTCCTTCTCTTTTTTTAATCTTATTATTTTTCTTTTTCTATTATTTTTATTTTTTATTATATTTTTACTATTTTTTATTATTTTATTATATTTATACTTTTTTGTTATAGTAACAAATAAGTATATTATTATTAATATTACTTTATATTATCTAATAATGTTTCCAATAATTTCAATTATAAAATAAATTAATTATTTGAATTATTTCTTATACTTTTAAATTATTATAACAGTTAGTTATTATGGTATTATTTAATAAAGTTTTCTCGTATTTTGGTTTTAATATCATTTAATCATTTCAATTATATAAAAATAATAAATTAATTTTTTATAATAGTTATTTTCAATGAATATTAAAATAATTTACTTATTAATAAATTCTCCAATAATTATTATGATAAATTATTCTTATTAAAACAATGAAACATTAATATCTTGCTGTTTATTATTAATATTAATATACTTATTAGTAAATTTAAACACAAATAATATTTTATTTCTTTTTTATAGAAAATCTTTTCTTTTTTATGTGACCTAAAAAAAAATAAAAATAAAAAAAAATATTTAAAAAAAAAAAAAGAATTAATTTAAATTTCAAATTTATTATTTATATAAATTATTCAATAAATTATAATTATTAATTATAAATAATATCTAAATAAAATAGATGTTAAAAGTATTGTTAGTAATAAATATCATTTTTAGATAAATAAATAAATAAATAAATAAATAAATAAATAATAGATTTAACTAATTATTTTAAAAAATATATGCGTATATCCACATATTTTTTAAATCAAATCTTACCTTCTAAAAAATGAAAATATTACCAAATTTTAATAATAAAAAAATATTTTAATACTATAATATCATTGCTTTAACTAAATAAAATAATTAAATTATTGAAAACATCATCAAAAAAAAATAATAATAATATAATAATAATTGTATAAAGTAAGCACTATGTTACTTTACATAAGTTTATTTATTCTCTTTTTGAATTTTTTTTATAATTTTTTGAAATAAAAATATATAATAATATAAGAAATAAATTTTTTTTTTACATTTGTTTTCTTGGTATTTTAATTAAAATTTTAAATTTAATTTAAATTATTTTAATTAAAATCTATTTTTCATAAATAAATCTAAAATTAAATGTGTAATTAATCTACAGGGTTATTTTTTTTTTCAAAAATACCTATTATAGAATTCTTTTATTATGTTATGTTATGTAATGTTATTTATTTATTTATTTATGTATTTATTTATTTATTTATTTATTTATTTATTTATTGTTAATTTATTTGAATTAATACCTAATAAATGAAAAATGAAAATACTTAGCTAAATTAATTAGTAAATTAGTTTAGCTAAGTAATCCAAATATAGCTAAGTTAACTTAGTGTATAAAAAATAACAATAACATAATATATTTCTCTTCAAATAATAAAGATTAATAAACAATTATTAAATATATAAATATAATGTAAAATCATTTTAATATTAAAATGTCAACAAAATATATACAAATAAAACAATAAAAACAATCAAATACACATTTAAACAAATAAAAACAAATATAAGGAATAATAATAATAATAATAATAATAATAATAATAATAATAATAATAATAATAATAATAATAATAATAATAATAATAATAATAATAATAAAGATAATAATAATAATATATATTTAATAATAATATATATTCTTATTATAACGTGTGTAATATTTTAACATGTGTAATATTTGATAATTATATATAATTAAATTTTTTTGTTTTTTAAATTTTAAATAAATAGAAATTAAATATAATAATAATAATTAATATAATTCTATAAATAAGTTTCATGTATCATAAAGGTTGTAAAAAATGTTTTGTTTTTTTTATAATTAAAAATGTGGATTAACTCTGATTGTTTTAAAAGATTAGGATTAATTATATATACATTAATAAATCTTTTACTTTTTTTATTTTTTTTATATTTAATTTATTACTGTTTAAATTTTTTTAAAGAAATATTTAAATTTTTTACAACAATATATTAATATATTATCAAATACAAATTTTTTATTGATGGCTGTAATTTTATAGAATATGATTGGTTAAAATTAATGTATTTTTCATAAAGAAAAATGAAATTAATCATTATCATATTAATATTTCCCTCTCTTAAATTTTTTGAAGATCCGTTCGGACATTTGAAAATGGTAATTTTTTATGAATTTTTTTAATAATTTTTTTTTTTTAATGAATGACTATGTTTATTATTTAATGTTTAATTAATGATGAATTTTTTATATATCCATATTTATTGATGATGGATGTATTATATAAAATGATTATGTTTAATTATTGAGAATTATGTTGAACCATTGATTTTATTACATTATAAAATAATATTTAATGGATGAATAATATTAAATGAAATATATTATACTTTATAATTATGTAGCCATCCAACAAGACTTTCAAGATTAAGCGTATCCTCGGTAAGAAACAAAAGCAAAACAGACCACTTCCACAATGGTTCCGTTTCAAGACCGGTAACACTATCAGATACAACTCTAAGAGAAGAAACTGGAGAAGAACTAAGCGTAAGTTTTAATTATATATATTAAAATATAATAAAATAAAAATATTAATCAATATAATATATATTTATAAAATATAAATTTTATAATATTAATAAAATAGTCAACCTCTAATTTAACAAATGCCCGTTTCTTGAAGGATGTATTAAAGCAATTTTGGAATATATTTTTTATAGCTTTCGAAAAGGCTTAAAAATTAAATATTGTAAATTTGTAGATTCAATTTATTTACAATAAAATAAAATTGCAACTTTATTCAATAAAGGAAATACTTAAAAAATAAATAAAATGAGAATGTGTTTTATATAATATAAAGAAATTTTTTTATTTTCAGAATATTAAAATAATTTTATAATAATATACAAATATTTGTTATGGGTGAAGTGATTTCTGGAGAAATGACCAAGAAAAAAAAGAGTAGAAATTAAATTATATGGAACATTTAGATTGAAAATATATAACAATTTTATTTTTTTACTTCAGAACTTATCAAAAGATAATTTCATTACTCTAAATTTATTTATTTCGTTTTGAATAAATTATTTACTATAATTTAATTTATTTAATAGTAATTCGTTTAATTAGCAGATTTACATTATGTTATGGAATGCTTTTTATATTTTACTTCATTTTATTAAGTTATATATATTTACTATAATATATTAAAAAAATATTCATTTCAATTTAATAAATAAGAATAAAATGCATACATTTTAATATATAATGTCGTAATTGTTATTAATTATAAGAATTAAATTTATATTATTTGCATAATATTTTATGATTTTTTATTTGGATTATAAATTATTTATTTGGAATTAAATTATAAATAAGATTATTTTTAGATTATTTGAAATAATAAATTGTATATTTTTTTTTGTATAATAAATTTTATCTGAATAATATTTGTATAATATTTGTATGGTATTATATTTTAAATAACTATTTATTAAGTAAAATAAATTACACAAAAGACAAAGTATATTTATAACTCTAAAAATTAAAATAAATCGAGGAATATCTAAATTAATTTAGTATATTAAAATAATTGTATTTTTTTTTATGATAATTTATTTTTTATTTTTATTTTATTATTTAAAACTATTATAAATACACTAATTAATGAACTCCATGTCAAAATATTTTTTTCTTTAATAATACAATTTTTTAAAAATAAACGTAAAACAATAAATTAACAAATTTCAATTAAAAAAATTTAAAAAATACTTAATATTAATAATAAATATATATATATATATATTTTTTTTTTATAAAGGTAAATTAAATGTTATAGTTATCTTTGATTAATAAGAGTTAAAGGATAAAAATCATTTGAAGAATCATATTTTAAAAATGCTATATCATACTTAAATAATAGTTTAAAATTGAAGACATTTTATAATATGTTATTAAAAAAAAAATGTAGTATTAAAAATAAATTTTATGTAATTTTAATTATTATGTTATATTATTATTGTTATTACCATTATACTTTTCATTATTGTCAATTTTATTAACATAATTATTATTATCATTTTTTATTATGTTTAATTATTTTTTAAAACAATTGAGCTATTACAATTAAAAATTAATAAATCACTATAATAATGAATATTGATAATTCCATTTATAATATTAATTTTACATATATATATTATATTAGAATTTTTATATTACATAATAATATTTTAAAGATTTTAATTTTATACTAAAGTATATGTTTTATATTGTATATATATATATATATATTAGTTTTGTTGTTTTTAATTGTTAATTATTTTTTCTTTAGAAAAAAATTTTTAATATTAAAATCAAAACCAAATTTTTTTTTTAATATATAAAACTAAAGAAAAATTAATATTAAAAAAATTTATTTTGAAAATAATTTATTATTTTTTAAATTTTTTATTTATATATAATTATTATTAAAGGACTAAATTATACTATTTCCTTTATTAATTATCATTAAATTTATAGATAATTTCTAAATATAATTTGTAATATGGAATAATTACCTGAAGTTTAGTTAGTTAAATGATAAACTTATTTGACTGATTAAACTTAATCTAGTTAATGAATGTTATAGTAGAATTCATAGATTGAATTAATATTAATTTTTTCTATTTATAAAAAATTCTAACTAGATAATATTCAATTTATGATAAACAATAATATTAGAAAAAAAAGTATTATAATATTATTGTAATAAAATTAATTAGCATTTTGAATTTATTATTATTTTTTTATTTACTTTTAATAAATTATTTCAATCTTCATTAATGTAACACAATGAAAAAAAAAAAAAAAAAAAAAAAAAAAAAAAAAAAAAAAAAAAAAGAAATAAATAAATATAAAAAATAAAGTATAAAACTATTAATATCATAGTTAAGCAATATAATTTTAAGTTTAACATTCTTTTAAATATTTTAGAGTTACAATATCTTGGCCTCTTTAGTTTTTGTGTTTATTCTTTAGTTTTGTTTATTTTATTCGTAGAAGGAGTAGCATATTTAACTAATTCTCCTTCTGGATCATCGTAATAGTATTTTAAATTTAAAACATTTTTTCTCATTACAAATCATTTGTGATACAAAAAAGAGAATAATAATAAAAAAAAAAAATTAAGAAATAAAGTTTGTATGAAAATAACAGAGTTTTATGAAAAAAATTAAAAAAAATAACAGAGTTTTATGAAAAATATTAAAAAAAAAAAAAGTTAAATTATTTATAATAAAACTAATGAATAAATAACAAATTAAATAAAAAAAAAAAAAAAAAAAAAAAGATAATAATTTAAGATTAGAGTATATTATAAATTGCTTATGATTAATTATTAAGATAAAATATAAAATATTAAAATAAAAAATACAATAAAATAATCATAATATTTATCAATATATTATTATTAAGACCAAAATATATGTTATATATATTTTTATTGATATATTTTTTTCTTTTACATATATATATAGTATTTTTTTATTTTATTTTATTTTATTTTACTATTATTATTATTATTTTTTTATTTTATTAAATTATTTTACTATTATTAATATATATATATTTTATTTTTTTTTAAATTATTATTTTTGTTTTTAATTTTAATTTTAATTTTTATTATTTATTAATCATTTCCCTTATGGATCTTCTATTTACCATCATCTAACATTTCTTGAGGAGTGCGAATGGTACCGTCTGAAATCACTGCCTTTTTTTGTAATTCATATTCTAAGGTAGCTTGTTTTTTCTTTGCTATATTCTCAAGTTCTATATCTATTTTTTTAATAGCTTCTTCAGCAGCCATAATTCTTCTTTCAGCATCTTTGAATCTTTGGTTAGCTTGTTCGATTTTTTTAGATATAGCATTTCCTCTTTTCCATATATGATGATCTTCTTCTTTATTTTCATCTAATTCTGGTGTATATTTATTCATTTCTCTAAGAATACCATTAATTTCAGAAGTAATTAATTGTTGATATTTTTCTGGAATAACTTCTTCTTGAATCTTATTTTAATTAATAATAAATATATAATAAATTGATAAATAAAATATAATAATAATTAATAATTAATTAAATAAAGAAAATATATATATTTTTTTTTATTTAAAAGGTAAATTCCAATTTAATATATTATTTAAATTATTTGAATTATATCTATAATGCTTACCATTTCACTAACAACATCTTCAGCTGTATCAGTATCAGTGTTAAATTCAAATTTTACAGAAAGTTGATCTGCTCCTTTAAATATTACTTGCATTGTTAAATGATTTTTAGTTTCATTTGATGATAATAATAATACTTCTGGTTCTGCTAAGAAGAAAGAGGTTTCTAATAATTGTTTAACGGTCCATCTATATTAACAAAAGAAAATATTTAATTATTAATATTAAATTATTATAAGTAATAAAGTTATATTAATTAATTTATTGTTTTTTTCTAAAAATTTTTAACAATATAGATAATTATTACTCTATTATAAATTATTTATTTATCAAAAAATTTTCATACCTTTCATTTTCTGGGCATATACAACTATTTATAATTTCTAAAACTTGTGGATCATTTACTCTGCTTAAACATTCTGGCTTAGTACCCTATATTAATATTATTAAAATTAATATTATTAATATTATTAATATTATTATTATTATTATTATTATTATTATTATTATTATTATTATTATATAAAAAAAAATATTAAAATTTAAACTATATTTAGATATTATATATCTCATTAACATACATTTATAACTTTTTTATAAACTTGTGGAGGATTTTTACATTCACTATATGGATATTCACCAGTTACCTTTATTTTTATAATTATATATATATATATTTTATTAATAAAATTATTATATAAACAATTTTTTTTTTCTTTTCACAAAATTATAAATTATACAATTTACCATTTCTAAAAGACACATTCCAAAAGCATAAACATCAACTTTTTCATTATATCCCTTTTCTTCATACATTTCTGGTGCCATGAATTCTATTAAGATAATAACAAATAAATAAATAAATAAATAAATATAAATAAATAAATAAAAAATAAATAAATAAATAAATAAATATAAATAAATAAGTAAACAAACAAACAAACAAATAAATAGATAATATAGGTGATATTTAAGATATAAATATCTATAAAATAATAATATTATTATTATTCATATATTAATATTATGCTGTTGATTATTTACCTGGGGTACCAATAACAGTATAATTTTTTCCTAATTTCATTTTTGCAGTACCCATATCTCCAATTTTTACTTCACCATGTGCACCATTAATAAATATATTATCACACTTTTATTATTTATTATTTTTAAAAATTAAAAATAAAGTAATTGAATAAAATTTGTTATTATTAAGTATATAAAGAATAATATTAATGTCATAAAATAGAGAAAAAGGATAAAAAAATAGTATATATATATTTTTATCTTATATAAATATATAAAATAAGAAATATAATTTAAAATAATATTTATATATACTTTAATATCTCTGTGAATAATTGGTGGGTTATAAGAATGAAGATAGTATAAACCCTTAAGAATTTGTCTTGACCAACGTTTTATTATCTTTAAATATGGAACTTGTAACTTTCTTATATATCTATTTAATTATTTAAAAATATCAAATTATTATTATTATTATTATTATTATTATTATTGCTATTGCTATCACAAAATTAATATTTACTCTCTTAATGTTCCTGATGTCATTAATTCGGTAATAAATATAATTTCATTATTATTATACCAACAATCCTATTATATTGTAGAAGAAATTTTAAAATATAAATATAAAAATGCAATATTAATATTAATTAATATTAATTTAAATTTAAATTTAAATGTAAATATGTAAATATATATAAAATGTGGTAATGAAAATTTTATTTAATTAATTGTGCATATATTATTTTTTCATGCTTGGTTAATTTTAATATAACTTACATGAAAATTAATAATATTTGGGTGTCTAACACGCTTAAGAATTTCAATTTCTTCGTTTAATTCTATATATTCTGCTTTTGAAGTCTATTTTTTTATTCATATGAATATATATATATGATAATAAATGTATTGAAGCATTAAATGAAATATTAAGAAGAATGATTTGTTATATGTTATTAATATTATATTATTAAGTTTAAATAAATATATTGTTATCATTTATTAATTTTATTAATTTAGTTTTACCTGTGTACTACTCCATGCTACTTCAAATCCTTCTTCCCAATCAAGAGCTTTGTATACAGTTTTGTATGCTCCTTTACCAAGAATACAATTTAACTAAAAAAAAAAAAAAAATAAAATAAAATAAAGTAATATATACAAAATTCATTAAAATTAATTAATATATTATTATATTGATTTATCAAAAATATTAATTTAATTTTTGTAATGAATTATAATGATATTAATCTTATCTATTTATTTATTTAATCATTCAATTTTCTTTTTTATAAAATTTTATTGATATTTTAAATAATAAGAAAAAAACAAAGAATTATTTTTTTAAACAATAATATGTGTTATCTTTTCATATAGTATTAAATAAAAAAATTTTTTTTTATAATATATATATATATATATTTTTTTAAAAAAAAATAATAAAATAATTATTTACTTTTGCATATCTTCTGTTAGGACTGATTTCTACAATTCGTTCTGAATCATGTTTATTAGAAAGATCGATATGTTCTGGATTTGGATAGATAGAAATTGATGAAATATCACGAAGTTCGTTTATATTTTGATTTTTAATATCCATTTTTTTTTTTTTATATATTTATATTACTAAATTTATTAAAATATTTGTTATTTAGATTTTGATATATTAATCAATTTTTATTTCAAATAATTTTATATACATAAAGTATTTATTAAGAAAATTGTAAATATAATTATTTGATTAAAAAATGAAATAATTTATTAGACTTATTTGCTATAATTTTTAATATTGATTTTTTTGATAAAATAATTTTTATTCTATTTCTTTCATAACTATATTAATATTATATATATAAAAAGAAAAGTTAGTGGATATATACATAATTTATAATAAAGATAAATTTAATATTTAATGTTATATTATCATTTGTTTAAATAATGAAACATTCATTAAAATATGTTAGAAAAAATATGTTCATTTAAATTATATTTTATTCTTTTCTACATTATTTAATTTGCTAATGAGAAATAAAGTAATTTTTTATTATATAAATTTAATTTTCTAATGAAAAACAAAGTAATTTTTTATTATATAATTTAATTTACTAATGAATAACAAAGTAACTATTTATTATATTAATTTTATTTCACAATCTATCGAAAAAGGTTTATTTTTCTTTATTTTTATTTTTTACTTTAAATGTATTCATTGATTATTTTAAGTGTCATTTATATATTTATCATATATTGCATATAAAGTGAAATAAATATGATTATATTTATTTTTGAATAATATCGTTCAAATTTGGAGTTTATTATCTTTTGAATACTGAATGATTTATGAGCAAATATATATATATTTATATTATGATTTGTATTTATATCGTTATATTTATTAATTTTACCTAAATTAAATTAATTACCGAAAGAATTGAACTAAACAAAATATTAAAAAAAATATTAAGAAAAACAAATAAAAGTAATAATTTATATATAAATATACATATATATTTATATAATAATATTATTTGTTATTATTTATTTTTATAAGGAAGAATTTGTATTGGAAAAGAATATAGAAATAAATATGAAAAGATTATATTAATAGTTAACGACAAATAAGTCTAATAACAATAATAATAGTAATATAAATTATTGATTTTTTCTTCAGGTTATATTACAATTTTTTTTTTCTTTATAAAAAAAAAAAAAAGAATGAAAAATCAATAGAAATAAATATGATATAAAAAGAAAAAAGAAAAAATATTGTATTTATTTATTATTTTAATAATATAATTTATATATATTAATATTTTTTTTATTTCTCTTTATTTTATATAATAATATATTAATAGTATCATCCATAAATAATGTATACATTACAATATATATATATATATAAAATAATCATTTAAAATAAATAAATAAATAAATAAATAAATAAATAAATAAATAAATAAATAAATAAATAAATAAGTAAATAAATAAATAAGTAAGTAAATAAATAAATAAATAAATAAATAAATAAATAAATTAATTAATTAATAAATAAATAAATAAATATATTTAGTATATTTTTTTTTATTTAGACCATATTTTTATTTAATTTTTATAAAATTTTTTAATTAGGTTTCATTTTAATCAATATTTTCAGAAAAATTAATTATTGAAAGGCTTTTTTTTTTTAAAGTTTTTATAAATATCATTCAAAAGAAATTGTGAATTTAAGTTACTTACTAGAAAATGTATCAATAATTTTTTAATATTTTTTTTTTTTTTTAAATAATCAGATTTATAAAACTAATTAAAATAAACTGGTAAATTAAATCTTTGAATAATAAAAATATTAAAATATATATAAAAATTCGAAAAATCCTGTAAAATTTAAAAAATTTTTTATTTTAATTTTATAATAAATGTGTTATCGACAAAAAAAAAAAAAAAAAAAAAGAGAGAGTATTGAAAATAATTATTATGTAATTATAGTTATAATTATAAATATTTTGTTATGCTATTATTGTTATTACCTCTATCATTATACCTTTCTTATTATTATATTGTTATTATCTCTACTTCTTTCTTTATTATATATAATTAAAATTATTATTACTATTTTTTTATTAATTATTTTGAAACTATTAATTTTATTTTTACAATTGAGTCTCATATAATTATAAAAATTAGTGAATCAGTATATTAATGAATATTAATGATTTTCGTTTATAATTTATATTAATATTTTATTCAATGAAAAAGTAATAGTTGATGTATTCATTAAAAATTTATTTATAATATTTTATATTTTAATACTTGTTTAAAAAAACAAAATTTTATATTAAAATAAATTCTTTAAAATATATATAAATAACAACTATAAAAATTAATAATAAATAATAAATAATTTCCATTAAAAAAATTTTTTTTAATAAAAAAAAAAAACACTTAATTTTTAATATTTTTAATTTATTAATTTTTTTTTTTTTTTTTTTTTTTTTTTTTAGATTTTATATTATATGTTTTTTTTTTTTTATATATATATAATATAATATTTTAAAATTCATTCTAATCTATTTAATTTTATATATATTATATATATTAATTTTTATATATATATTATATATATACAATATATATAATAAATATTGTGACAATGCTATTATTACTATATACTTTAAAATATTAAATAACTAACATTATTCATAATTTAATAATTAATTATTCATAGTATAATGAATTAAAAAACGATATAATTCATTAACTATTAAGTTTTTTTGAATTTTTTTTTTTTTTTAAAATATTATTACTTTCAAATTTAAAAAAGTTGCAAATATGAATGGGTATAACATATTTATGTGCAAATAATAGTCTTTAATTTATTTCAAATCAATAAAAAAAAATTATTTTTTTTTTCATGGTTGAATTTTATTTAATTCACTAATTGGTATTACACCGTAACTATTAGTGGTTATATTTAAAATTTGAGCGAAATTTTCATCAAGATAACCAACAATATAAATTATATCTAAACTAGATATAGCAACTTCATTACTATTTTTTGGTTTATATGAAGTTGTTGCAACAAATTTTATATCTGTTGATGGTGTTTCAATTGGATCTACAAGGTTTATTGGAGGTGATGATGATCTAATATTGTGTGATGCGCCACTAGAATAACTTCTAAACAAATGTTCATTATTTTTTACTGTTGCAGTTATTGGTAAAGATATTGATATAGTTTTATTTCGACCATTAGTATATTTATGTGATGTAGGTTCTTTATTGTTAACATTTTGTGATCCAGCACTGGAATAACTTCTAAACAACTGTTCATTATTTTTTGTTAATGCAGTTATTGGTAATGATATTGATACAGTTTTATTTCGATCAATAGAATGTTTATGTGATGTATTCACTTTATTAGTAGTTACATTTACATTTGAATTTTTTCTTGGAGTATTATAATTGGTCTCATATACATTATTAGTATATCCGTATTCTAATGGAAGATTATATTGACCGATTTCACCTTTTAATTTTGGAGAAGGAAGACTATCTTGATATGTACTAGTTAATAGCTCTTCTGTATCATTCTTCTTCTTTTTATTAACAAAAAGAAAACCAAATACAAGTAATGAGCAAAATAAAAGTCCAATACTATCATAATATTATAATAATTTTATTTTTGAAAATATATATATATATAAATTTAGAAATACATTTATATACCCATATAAATAAATTCTTTAAATATATGATATAATAACAACAGATAAACGATATATCTAAATTTTTATATTTTCTATATATATATTAATTTATTTTAAATTACCTAGAAAATAATATATATTTTAATGATCTTTTTTTATTATTAGACGAATTTTTATCAGGATCTACTTGAGAGGTTTTAGTATTATTATTATTATTATTATTATTACTATTACTATTATTAGAATTATTAGTTGTTGTTGTATCATCTATTTCTGAATATATTTATTATTAATTAAAAAATATTAAAAATTAAAATATAAAAATAGTATAAATGATTAATAATAACATACATATAAAAGAATTATTATATATATTATAAAATATTTTTCACTATATTATTTATTATATTTACTTGAAATTGGTTCCTGAACAGTAGTATTGGACGGAGCCATATCTTGAGCATTAATAATAATAGTATTGTTATTTGATACAGGTTCCTTAGGAACTTTAGGATCAGCTAAAAATATATGAAAAAAATTTTTATTAGTTATTGAATTACTTATTTATATATATACATAAATCATAAAAAAATTGCCAAAATAATATAAATATAATATATATAGTCAAATAATTACTTTTATTTATTTTATTAATATCCTCATTATTATTATTATTTTTATTATTTTTATTATTTTTATTATTATTTTTATTATTTTTATTATTATTATTGTTATTATTTTTATTTGGTAACGTTTGTGATTTATCTATATTGTTAAAATAATTTTTTTATAGTTTTTATTCACAATAAACATAGTCAAAAACAAAAAAAAAAAAAAAACAAAAACAAAAAGCAAAAAAAAAGAAAAGAAAAGAAAAAAAAAAAAAAAAAAAAGAAAAAGAAAAAAAAGTTAATAAATAAATAAATAAATAAATAAATAAAAAATAATTAGTTATTTATTAAAATATATATATAAATATGTAAAATAGAAATGAATTATTAAATAATAATAATAATTATTGAAAAAAAAATAACGTAATATAATTACCTTTATTAGGATTTCCATATATTGATGTTCTTTTAATACCACATGAATCAATTTTTGATTTTAATGGGTTTATTTTTCCACCACTAATAATTTGAAACCTTTTAGTATATAAAAATTTGCTAGATCTTACATTTTTCTCTAATCTAGAGGCAATAAAATATTCTTTAGCTGGTGGTACGTCTGGTATAATGAATTTAATGGTATTTTTTCCATCAAAGTAATAATCTAAATTTGAAGCAAATCCCATATCACTTTTATAAATAGCTGCATCATATAACTTTATACATTCCTCATAATATTCACTTTTTATATTTATATAATTTAGTAATACAACTTCTTCACCAACTTTATAAGTATTCTTAATGTTGTCATATAAAACACTTTCATTTCCAATTGTCATTTCAACAGTAAAATTTATATTAAAAAGACAAAGACATATTATTAATAAGTATTTTATGAATGCCATTTTCAATATTAACTAAATTATTTTTTTAAAAATTTTAAGCATTTATTGTTTCTATAAAACCTATATCATTTGATTTATATTTATATATGTTAAATTTTTATTAACTCTTTTCAATTGAAATTTTTTGTAATAATATTAAGTATTGAATATATATATTGATTTTTGAATTGCTTTAATTTGAAAATGTTTAAATATATATTTAATATTGTTTTAAATATCTTTCAAATATTTAATAACTGAAATTAAATACTTTATTTAAAACATTATCTTTTTTTTTCAATTTTATCTTATTTTAAATTTTATTGATATTTATTTATTTTTATTATAGGAATTCTTTTTTTTTTTTTTTTTTATAATTATTTACTTCTTTATAATAAAATAAAAAAAAAAAAAAAAAAAAAAAAAAAAAAAAAAGAACTGTAAAGGTTTATTTATATAAATATATATAAAGTTTTGAAAATATTGTGTAATATACCATATTAAACTTTATATTAATATATCATAATTCATGTATACATTAAATTTTTGAAGTGTAAATTTAATTACTTATTTATATTTATATTTTTTGTACATTCCGATATATATTTTTTAATAAAAATTTTTTTTGAAAAATTTTCGTCATTTTCTTGTCATTAATAAAAAAAAGATAAATTATTTTTAAATGATATTGATTTAAAACTTTAAATACTAATAAATAAATTAATTTTATATATTAACTTTTATCCGTTTAATTTAATATTTAAAAATTATTTATTTATATTCAATAAAATATAATTAACAATATATTTTATAATATATTATTCATATATTATAGTATATATTAAAAATTTTTTTTAAAAATAAATTGCTTATTATAATTCTATAAATTATAAATTTTTTATATAATATAAAAATAAAATTTAATACAGGAATTATTTCTAATAATCATGAAACATCTAAATTTAATAATATTAATAATTAAGTTTGTTTTAAATTGTTACACAGATACTAAAAAACCTTAAAAAATTATTTAAAACAATTATATATTTTATATACATGTTATGTTATATATTACA